>JAUEKS010131835.1:0-14568 GCA_031762815.1 Tylodina fungina
AAGAAGAAGAAGAAGAAGAAGAAGAAGAAGAAGAAGAAGAAGAAGAAGAAGAAGAAGAAGAAGAAGAAGAAGAGGAGCTGCTGTGAAGATCCAAACTTCACTGTAAAAAAGAATTGAAAGGAGACAACAATCATACAAGTATGTCTTAACCACTCATCTCTGCAAAATATTATCAACCCTCAATCAGCAATAAGTTTTGGAGGATGTCCAGGGGTAAACACAAAGTATGGAGAAATGATACGAATACTAACAAAGCAGAAGACTGAGCACAGTTCAAATCCATCAAGAAAGAAAGGATGTCAGATACAGAGACACAGTGGGAGAGGTACTTCCCAAAAGAAGTGGCCTTATAACATGTTTAACAGCAAGACAAAAGCCATCCTCATTCTACACCGTTTTCATGAGAAAGGATTTGAACAACTCTGAACCTTGGTACCAGTTCTGAACCCAGGAATAGAAAAACATCTAAATGAATACACTGAATCAGCGATCCACCTGATGTGGAAAACATAAAAAAAGATGACTCTAAAAATCAACAAAAGTAGAAACAGAAAAACGAAGGTGGCCTCATAAGCTACGGGTAGAGACATGTACTCTAAAAAAAATTTTATACGCCGTGACCTCATGTCTTTGAGACCACTTTATTCGCACAACAGTACATATACACAATCAGAAGTAGATGTAAACTTCAACAGCCAAACAAGTACTCTGCAGAAAGTCTGAAATAATTGTGCCAGCAGTGACAAATGGTCACAATACCTTACACTAGTTAACACTATTAGAGTGAAACGTTTTTTTAAAATTTATAACAGGACATTTTCTTTAAGCAAACATTGAAAGATAATCTCTGGATGAGCATTGATTGAACTTTGTAATACTTGGAGATATTTTTGTGAAGTGTAAGCATAATAACAATATTCGTATTCAAGATGTTTTATAAGTTACAAAGTTAAAACAGTCAGTCTTATTTGATCTTTTTCTCAATAATAAAAGAGGATGAAGCAATGTATTTGGCTTAATGGTGCCAAACTAATTGTTTTCAAAACCATGATCTATAAACAGCCAAGTCTTTCATCATGTGTACATCCATATATTCCAATGTATCCATTCATGAACAGATAACCAAACACAAGATTTTAGCAAAGAAAAAGATTTGAAATATTTCAAAAGATAATTTAATTAGCATAAACATAAAATCACAGCTACATCTATAAATGCACTTTGAAATGTAAAACAAGAATCTGCTTAATGATGGATACAGTTTCATAAATATTGCTTCCTAAAGATGCATGTGGGTTATTTGAGGTAAAGTTTTATGTCACTTGCAACACAAATAGGTTATTTAAGTAACAGAATGTGTCTTCAGCTCTCAAAGCACACTGAAAACACAATCAATAGAATTGAGTCCATGGTGTGGGTTGGAGACTCCTAATGAATTGTGTTGCCCTATGGTATACTGCAATGCCACATCAGACATGAAGTAAGCTAATGGGCCTGATGCATGTGGGGATAAAGCCTTCTTAGATAAGATCAAGAACAAGAACAAGCAGCAAAATACACCCATATGCAGCCGGCAAGATCTGCATAAAAAAAATTTATATATATATCAACACATCAAATATGCGAAAGAAAATAATTAAGTAATTAAGTTTGGTTATGTTGTACACACTCATATACATACCAATATATTAATGTAAGTGTTGAGTATGGTCAGGTTAATGCACTTTTCCTTGCTACTGCTACCACTAGTATGTAATCCATCATCACCTACATATGCCATACTCAATCAGTTTAGAAGAGCTCGGAGCCTATCCAGTCATCATTTAGGAAGATGGAGGCCAAGATATTTGTCGTCTATAACACCTGGTTGGGATCAAAAGGGCACATGGGTGTCAAAAACAATGAAACCATTGCACAGGCAGAGCACATCCTATACAGAGTACTCAGAGTGGATTTCCTCTACTCCCCAAAGCCCAAGTTGAGGTAGCACCATTTAAATTGTATGTCAACAAGTAGAACTTATAATTAAGATGATTCACTCGACAAGCATGTCGAGGTTGGTTTCGTAAGTTTGGGGAATTCAGGTTAGGAGGTTGGAATGTGCATAGTTTGACAGAATAATGTAAAATTGATGAAATTGAGGATTCTTGGATTCAATAAATGTCATAATTTGGTTATGTAGGAGACAAGATTGGAGGCAGATGTTGTAGAGGACATTTTTGTACTGGGCTTGTTTATCTAAAATAAGAGTATTTGGGGATGGGTGGGAGTTATACTAGTTATAGTAAAGAATGACATTGCAAGCAAAAAAGTCTAAGTGGTAGGAGAAAATGAAAAGGTGATGTCCTTTTGTGGTGATTGTTGGTAAAAAAACAACAACCCACAACCAGACGAACATTCTTTATTAATTTACCCTTAACTTGCTAGCCTCTTTTCGCCCTGGGGGTGTGGTGTAGTGGTTAAGGCACTCGCCATAGAAGACAAAGGTCGCAGGTTCGAGCCCAGGTTCACCCAAGATTTTTTTTCAGTTTTCTCTGGCCCTGGCTCATGTGGAGTCGCCTTGTACTATCGGAGATGGACGTTTAAAACGTAAGTCCCACCTCTGATATAACCTTAAATGTGTTGAAAAGGGGGGTGTAAAACTGAAGTCATTCATTCACTCTTTTCGCCCTATGTAATTTCCATTGCAAAGGGTTTTGTCCAAAATGGTAAAAAATAGGTACATTCCATTTTAAAAAATCAAAACTCAGTAACCGCTTGGAATATCATCATGAAATTTTCAGGATGGCTTGTTGTATGAACTACCAACATTTTCTTGGATTGCCTGTCACAGGATAATGAGCTAACTCCCTAAACCATTGTGTCTCTTCTTCTACTTGTAGATCCACTTTGATGGTCTGGATCTATCACCTCTGTCATCAACTGCTGCCTCATAATCATTGCTAGACTTTAGATATATAGATTAGATCTATGATTAGATCTATCATCGTTTGACTCACACTCTCTATTGAGCTGTTAAAATCATCACTTTCAGTCTAAATATTCATCACATGAGTCCAAAATCATGTTCTAAACACTTCATTCTCTTCATTGGAATCCATTCTCAACCACAACACAGTATGATCGCACTGGAAAAATTGAAAAAATATCAATAATTTCATGGTCCGCAATGGAGAAAATTCACAGATCGTGGCCAGCCGGTACAGAATCAAGGGACAGTACTTATGAATAATTATAGTCACGAAATTTGTTGTCATCGCTCTTTAAATTCGGTACATTGTGAATTCGACTTAGGTCGAACTTAGCAATGGCGATGTCTACTGGAAGTTTCGACTTATATTGAAAATAGCAAGTTAAGGGTTAAGGGCAAATTTTGGAACCTTGTTGATAATTTCATTATGGGTAATTGTGAAGATATTATATATATTATTATATATATTAAATATATATATATATAGTGAAGAAGATAAATGGCCATGAAACCCAAGGTTAGGAGTATAAGGTTTGGGTAGGTAAGAAAGGCCTCTAGGACCAGAAATTCGGGAATGTGTAGATGGTTTGGGTCCAAAGTTAAAGGAGAGGGAAAAAGATTGTTAAGTCGCTGTGTTTCAAATCTACATATATATTAATGAATGAATCAAACAATATTGAAGGACCATTTCCCCTGAATTACAAGGTCTAGCCTAAGACACATTCTATCCCTATCCACCATATCCTCCATGCTTAAAACTCTCAAATTCATATCTTGCTCTACCAATCTTTCCCAGTCAGTTTTGGTCTTCCTCTCAGTCTTGTCCTCTCAACTTCCACATTTGCAAAACTCCTAATTCAGTAAACATTATCCTTCTGAGTACGGTACATGTCCAAACCAGTTTAGCTTTTGATAGGCTATCTTGCCTATCTCACCAAATCCGAGTCAACCGCTCATGTCCTTATTTGTCTTGAGCTCAGAGAGTGCCACCCAGTCATCCCCCTAGTCATCCTCATCTCTGTTCTATCCAACATGTCTTCAATGTCATGTCTTCCATAAATTATTTTGCTCCCCACAATTTATATACCCTGATTTTGTTGTTGAGTTGAAAAGTTTTATGTCACTTGTAATACAAATAGGATATTTATGTGACAGAATGTGTCTTCAACTCTCAAAGCACACTGAAAACACAAGCAATAGAATTGAGTCTATGGTGTGGGTTGGAGACTCCTAATGAATTGTGTTGCCCTGTGGTATACAGCAATGCCACATCAGACATGAAGTAAGCCACGTGGGCATTACCCTGATTTTATTGGATATCATTTTATTACCTAATATAGGCATTCATTCCCTCAACTTGCACCACCTGAGCCTGTGGACTACCTCCAGCATGCAACATGTCTCCCAAATTGCAAAACTCAGATACTGCTCTTAAGAGAGTCCCACTATTAGTTTAACATCTCTTATGAGTGAGTCTTGATAGTCTGTCCATGGTATGTATGACATCTTGGACACTAAAAATTAGTGGCAATAATTTCTGTTTTCAAACAGCCTGAAGTGTAAGATAAATGTGTAGATTAGGGTCTTCAGGGAATTGTCAATTCAACAAGGTATCCCACCAATGTAAGTCAAAAAGATTGGGACAGGTGCTATGGATGGATAGTGAGCACGTATCAGAAAATGAGTGAAAACAGGGATTGACAGGCGTAAATCAAGTAATTTAATTTTGAACAATATAGTAAGAGTAAGGTACGAAATAAAGTAGTTTGAGTGTGGGTGACGCAATTTTAAATGAGATGTAGTGTTTTGGATTATATGTGTTACAACAACCAAACAACTTATGATAATAATGATGATGATGATGATGATGAACCCTGTATGTCTCACCTGAGAAACACCTAAGAGACCCGTTAAGTATAATATTAAAAAGGCAAACCACACCAATGAAGCTACAACTGAGTGAAACCACCACAATAATGCCATGTATTATTACACCTTATTACACCATTAAACAAGTTTTAACAATTAATAAATAGAGAATATACATTTTCAGAACAATTCATTATTGTATAATAGAAGAACATATGAGATTTGTTACTAATAAATATAGTTGTAAGATAACCGAATGAGTATCAACCACTAGCGGTGGTAAAGACTTTGTGCGGCTGTAGACAAAAGGGTAAACTCCAAGCCCCATAAATCTAGCAAGCAGCAACCCTATTTGTATTGAGTTCTTATAATTTTTCCTGCTGTCTAGTCTTTCAATAATGTATGATGGCACTATCAGGTAGTAAGTTCAGGGACAAAAGACTGGACTGGTCTTATAACTGCAATTCCACCTGGCACATGTGGTTGAATGAATGAAATGGAGGCCACAGAAATTAATTGTGACAGGATAATTCAGATTGGAGGTTCACATGTTTCATTCTTCATTATTAAGATCAACTTTACATTATAATCACATCAAAACCAATCCTAGTCATTAGCCACTGTCACTTGCTAAAAACAAAATAATAGAATAAAAATGTTACATATGAAATTAAAACTGCACAACTGAAAGAAATAAAATAAATAATACAACAAAGAAACAACTAAAACTTTCCTGCTAATCAAAATTCATTCAACTTGACTTAGATCACTACAATGCCTGTTGGAGTAAAATTTTTGAGGGTTTTAAATGATGATTTACATCACAATTACACACCTCTTTACTAATCATGTTAATCAAACTGATCTTAAACAGACCTTTTTTCATGTTAATGGAATGTTCAGAAAAAAAAAGAAATAAAAGCAATTTTTAGTTTCAAACTTTCATCTACCGTACTTGGTTCCCATTTTTCTTAACATGAAAGCCATTGCTATAGCAAAGACTGGAATGTTTGACTGCATTCGAACTTTTTGCCGGCTTCTAGAGTGACTGGTTCCGATACTATTCCAGATTCCACACAAATCATTTCTCTGTATCCTAGGTCATCAAAGTCAGCCATAGACTTTGCACTTTCTTCCCATGGGTTCCATACAACTGCAATATATAAGAAAATAACTTTTATTATTAACAAATAAAGCAAGAGCTTAACCACATTCTTTTACTGTTGCTGCTGTTTATTGCATGAATAATATCACTTATATTGGACTGTGCTCTAATTTGAGGCACACAAAAAATTTGGTTGGGAGTGAATTAATGCTTACCTAAATGGTGTCAGGCATGGGAATTGAGGAAGATGGTTGGGGCATATATATATATATATATATGTGTTAGATTTTTAATCACTGTTTTCATTGGCATTCTGGAGAGAGAGGGGTTATCTGGTATGGTGGTGTTCCTCGTTTTTGACTTCAGCTTTTCTTTGTGGCCATCACAATTAGCATGTTTGTGAAATTATTATGTTATCAGATACGACATCGAAAAAATGGATGAATTTGATGATGATAATTGCTGAAACTGTCCTTAACATATAATTTGCATTGTGCTCATAGTGTCATCCCAGTTGACTATTTAGGCAGTTAGCTATTTAGTCATCTCTTAGGCCAAGTTTAACACATTTCCTCAACATAGTTCAAATTGAAAAGACGGGACATCCGATGGCCCAAGACAGAACCTTACGAGTCTGATCAGCCACCTAAAATAAACTATTATTAGCAAGGAAAGAATAAAAAAAGTATCTAATTGTCGATGATAACATATATTATGATTTACCAATGGAATAAGGAATATTTAATCAGCATTGAAACATTTAAGAGGACATGAGAAAAGTGTCAACTTTGCCTCAGGAAAAACATAAATACAGCACAATAACTTAATAGATTTTAGTAGCAGCCAAGTTTCCTTTTAAAAATTTCAGCACTTGTTCTAATCAGAGATGTCAACCTCAAAAATTGTTTTCTCTTATTGTTAGCCCAAAAGAATCTTATTTTGACATAAAAATTCCTACTATCCTTGAGCAGAACAGAATTTATTTTAAGAGCACATAAAGAACACGATCTAGATCCAAATCTAATCTAAAAATCTAGATATAATCTAGAATCTCGACAGATCAAGCCAACATACAAACCAAGATCAAAGACACTATCCAAATCTAGAATAGATTTTCTAGATCTAGATCTAAAATCCTATCTAGATCTAATCTAGAATCTAGATACACCCAAACTAAGATCAAACACACTATCCAAATCTAGATCTAAAATGTAATCTAGAGATCTATGGGCCTAATCTAGATTCTACGCTAATGGGATGGGACTGTATACTGTATTGGATTCTCTAGTTCAAATTCTTGACAAGATCGCAGATGGATCTCAGCAAAGATCGCAGATGGATCTCAGCAAAAATCGCGGCAGGGAAGTAAAGTAGGCCTATGAAGTAAACAAGTGTGGGCATACTCGATTCCAGTATTATTTCCACTACATTCATATTCCCACATCGGTAAGGCCGATACTACAAAGAATGCACAGGTATTTTCGATACTAGTACTTCATATTGAATAGGCCGTAAAATATGCTTGAGAGGCTATTGATCTGTTTAAAGGTGTCGTTTAACCTCCAACCTAAGTTTATGCATATTTTATTTCCGTTTTACGTATCTACGTACTGAGTATGAAAATTCTTACAAATTGCGTATTTTGTGTAGTGGTTGGCATCTCTGGTTCTAATGTGGACGCGTATTATTTCATATAACTTTGTTATCTATACAGTCATGTGACTATGAAGGACATGTTGAAAAATGCAGATCATGCTAAAAATAATCTAATATTGTGTTCATGATAGAATATATTTGTTCTAACTGCAAGATTTGTGTGAATGCTTTGTGGCGCTATAATATCCATCATCTGCATTGTTATTAGGTTTTGTTCTAGTTATCCAGGCCGCGCCTCACATCAGTAACAATTTCTTCCATGTAATATTATATTCAGAAGCACTTCTTGATGCAAAGGGGAGCTTTGCATGCAGGTTAGGGGTACCTGGTTTGAGTTTGAGTGTTTTTTTTAAAGCAGCAAACATCATACATCTGGGACGATGGTTGTTGTCAGGGAGTATGGTTGGTAAAGAATCTGTCTGTTGAGGGATGAAATGATTGGGATGCTCTCTCTGTGCAATGTGGCATGCATTGACATGAGGTCTAACAAATAGTTCAAAGACACAAGCTCTGGCTTAATTTTACTGTCCTTCTCGAAGTTGTGAATAAAGTGTGTATTCACAAGACCCACTCCATGAAAACCCTCCTTGAAAGTTCAGATAAGTATCACATGTAGCTACTATAGGGAAATGCATATTTCTTCCCCCAATTGATCAAAAGAATCCATGCCAACCAAAAAAAATTGTAGACAGTCAGCTTTGGTTGCTTTCCTCACAGTATCCTCCTTTGGTTGCCCTATATTGAACAAGTGTATCAATAAAATGTTTGTATGAACGGTGCTCAGGAGGTGAAGACCTTTCATGCAATGTGATGACACTACAACCATGTCATCGTTTCTGAGAATACTGGGTAATCACCTTTTCAAAGCTTTTACTATAAACCTTTTCAAATTTGCAAACTTGTTCTCCAAACAAGTACCAACTACAACAGTCCTTGAATCCTAGAGTAATTTAAATAGGTCTGGTACGATGTAAAAATTGTCAACAAACAGGATGTGACAACCGCTCAAATAATCTGTCATCAATACACTGACCAAGTGATTGGCAAAGCAGGGACCAATGAGTTCAAAATGCTCTTTCCCTAATAAAAAGCAAATTTCATGAAAAAATCCATTCTTTGAATTACAGACTAAATTTTTTTAAAATCTGTGCTTAGGTCTATCAGGCACATACTGTCTAAAACAGTAGCTGCTTTTGAAATGAGCCATTGATTTGCCCACAGCTACTGCTGATGATAAAATAGGCAAGTAATGTAGGTGCTCAGACTGACCTTTTAGATTAAACGCCAAAGTGAAGAAATGACTGAATCATCTGATATCTATGTCGCGACTCATTTTCAAAATTCTGCACTCAAGCATTCGGTAAATTGTAATGCAAGTAGAGTCTCCTGTATATATTTGATCCACCATCAACTGTACTGGCGCCTTCATATTTTTCAAACTTTAAAAAAATATCCACAGCCCTCTCCTTTCACTCACAGATAAAAACAGGTGGTAAAAGAAGTATGCGGAAGAGAATGAATGAATGAATGACTTGAGTTTTACACCCCTTTTCAACGCATTAAGGTTATATCAGAGGTGGGACCTACGTTTTAAAGTCCGTCTCCGATAGGATGTGACTCCATACGAGCCGTGGGCTAGAGAAAACTGAAAAAAAATCTTGGGTGAATCAGGGCTTGAACCCGCGACTTTTCATTTTGGTTTTCTGAGGCCGGTGGCTAAACCACTACGCCACAGAGACCCCCGCGGAAGGGAAGTAAAGGCATATGTGTATAGCAACCACAATAAAGAGCTTAGTAAGTATGCAACACTTTTGCCGAAAAGCGAAGAATGGAATTAAGGGATGTAATCTATTGTTATAATTTGGTGATAGGTCAACAAAAATTATAATATACACATAAATATTACTCGTTACATATAAATATTACGCATTAGATTTATTTTCTCCTACCAATGTCTGTGAAATTGAATGGACGCAGGTCTATCTTCCGAGGTGATTCAGAACCACTGACAATTTGGAGATGTTTTGGAGCTTTTTTGTAAACTCTGAAAAATAAAATATTCACTTAGTGAGTTAGTGTAAATAAACATTTCAAACATTTATCTTCTTAAATTTTGACATTATTAAATGACAAAGGACCCCTCATCATGGGGAGAAACCGCATGTCCTTCCTAGCCATTTGGCTCATAAGGCCGGAGCTTATCTTGGCTTCAGTAGCATGAAATGGAGAGTGACAGATTTTAATCCATCTCTTTCTGGGTAGGATGCTAGTCTATCGCAGAATATGTTTCCAGCCAAAGCTGTACCGTACTCAATTTCACCAGGGTTGAGAGAAGCAATAGGGGTAAATTTTCTTGCTTAGGAAAAACACATGTGCCGCCGATGGTTTGATTAGATTTGAGTTAAAGTTTTATGTCACTTGCAACACAAATAGGTTATTTAAGTGACAGAATGTGTCTTCAACTCTCAAAGCACACTGAAAACACAATCAATAGAATTGAGTCCATGGTGTGGGTTGGAGATTCCTAATGAATTGTGTGTTGCCCTGTCGTATACTGCAATGCCACATACACCGGTGGATCTCGAACCCAGTACCTCTCGGTTCGCAGTCCAGCGCTCTATCCGTAAGGTCACATAGCTCCCCTATCAGGGGAGAGAGGTTACCAATACTGGAAGCACCCTGCAACCTATTCCCATGCCTGTCTGCCTTCTAGCCACCATGATTTCTAATGATGAAAAAGGCTGGTGGATATATCTTATGAGGGTTAGCGGACCTAGCAACATCTTAAACTTCCTTCATCCAACGTCTCTAATATAGTGAGTGAGTGAGTGAGAGAACTGGCACATAAGCACAAAACCATCAGCGACAGCACAGGCATCTGAGAGCCATAGGTGAAGTTTCCAGTTGATACAAGCAGGTTTTCAGTTGCTTCGTAAGGACTTGTAGGCGGAAAGTCATCTATAAATTTGGTAGAGAGTACCTAATAATGTGCAAATGTCTAGGCGCCATCGGTGCAGCTCCAGGGCGGAATGCAAGTGATTTTTGGTTACAACGCCGGATACTCTGTGGGGGCAGAGCCCATTTGTGGTAAGGTTTAGCACACTTCTCTTTCTGCTTAATCAATCCAATTTTGAACAGCTGCTACAAATGGCTGAAGTCCAGCATCTCTCTTGACCGATTCACCATTGGTGAGGCAGGCCCCTGTTGAGAGTGCATCTCACAGGAAACATGGGCATCGGAATGAAAGAAAGTAAGAGAAAGAACTTGTCATTGCAATGGCTCATTCACTGAATAGTCATGTGAAATTTTGGAATGAACAACATTGCATGTGTGCAGAAGAAAGATCGCAGAAAAAAATGGGCAACATGTGCAGGTGATGTAACGTTGATTTATGGTGGAAATATCAATTCAGCAAACTAAATGAAAGCTATTCAATGCTATGAATGATATAGAAGCAACAAGAACATTATATCAGGACTGTCCTCAGATCTTCTTTCGACTTTTCCCCTTTGCAGGGGTCGTCACAGCGAATAGTTATTTCAGCAAATTGTTTTTACCACTGGATGCCCTGTCTAACACCCACCTCCCTTAATTGTCCACAGGAGAAATTGTTTGGTCATATAAAACAGAAGAAATTAAAGATATAAAATAAAAAGGTACAAAACAACAAGAAAAAGAAACAGTATAGGTAAGAGAATTACAAAACAAAACAAAATAAAGAAGAAAAATTTGCTTACATAAAAACTTACCTATCATATTTTTGATCAATTATCACTTGTTCCCTAGTCTCTTTTTCTAGTTTTCCATCCTTCAGCTAAAAACAATACAAAAGAGACAAATATTGCCATTTGTCACAAATGAAAACGTAATGACTATTTGTTATACATCTGCTTTAAAAATTAGCCAGACTTTCAAACAGGCATAAAAGATGAAATAACGGAACATAACAGCTTATATAATGTTTACTTTCTTCTCATGATTTATGAAGCTAAATACTTACACTAATACTTATACTTAGTACAATAATATAATCATTTTAACAGGCTATGTGGTTGTATGACTTCACCTTATCACTAAACACCAGCCCGTTGAGGCCTGTGACAGCCGTTGTCTCAATATTGGACACCCTGAAGTATGTATGGAGCAAACAAGTGAAGCCCAGACTTTTACTATCTGAGAAAACAAGAACAATTGACACTAAATCATGCTACAAAGAATAAAATCACATCAGTAGTGGACTATTCAAAAAGGTATTACATATTTCATATTTTCTGCAAATCATTTTTGTTTTAAACAACTGAAATAATATTTTGATACTGGCCAAGCAACAAAAACTGAGCAATGAATTATTACTTTACAAAAGAACCAACAATTAAGTAACAAAAGATCCAAATTGAAAATTCTGAAAAACAAGCCTCTCTGTCAGTACCTTCCTGATAGGGACAGTAAGATTAAAGCGGCACAAATGATATCTAGGACATGATCCAAAAAAGGTTACAGTATAGTTCAGAGAATGTATATAATAGAAAAATAGAGGTCCACAAGAAAAAAAAGAAACTGGCGGTGAAAAGAAGATTTGAACTCAGCAGACATAAAACAGCAATGTTAAAGAGAGTGGCTCAAATCCAAAAGTATAGGTAATAAAATGGAAAAGAAAGTTGAACACAATCAAGGGCAATACAATTTTTAAAAATCAATGAGCATGCACAGCAAGTAAAATGCAGAAATTTGAGCAGACTTTGAACAGTATGGTTAAATTATGTATTCAAAATAGCAAAATAAATGAGAAAAGATAATAATGTCATGAGAAGATATTGCAATGGGCTAATAAAAGACTGATATTGGGAAACTGAAGAGCTTTTGTAAGTGTTATATAAATATCTTACTCCATGTAAAAAAATGAATGTGTTACAGATCTAACAACAGGGATGCTGTCGAAGAAAACTTCTGTTAAATCTATGAAGAGGAGGTAGGGGAGCTTTAACAGAAGACAATGTGGAGAAAGCCAAGAGATCCATGCAAGATTGCGCTAGAAATTATTAACTCATTCAGCACTGTTATCGTCACATTGGCGATATTTTTCCGTTTACGGTTCAGACCCGACATCGCCACCCTGGCAATCCTAACTTAAGAATTTTTTTTCCAGGGAAACTATTACGACAGTGGCAGTATCTAGTGGATGTGGAAATAGCGCTGTTATTTCCCATTCGTTTGAAACTAGTTTCGCTTTATTCGGCCGATAATTGTTTAAAACAAATTTTTTTTTGCGAGACCACTCCAGTGACCAAAATAGCGACTTCCAGGCCAAAACGCGAGATGGTACCGTATCTTTGATCTCATGATTCCAATGTTTCTGTCTACTCAAATAGTGACGCAGATCCAGATTATAGCGAACCTGCAAGCAAAAAATCTCACTCATCTAGCTCAAACCAACAAATAAGTGGTAAAGGTAGATCTAGATCTACATCTGACTTGAGTCCGAATAGTGGTAGCCCTAATAAATAGGACTAAGATTACTAAGAAGTAGGTTAATGGCCTCTAAATGGTCTCTAAAGAAGACTAGAGACTATATAAAAATCTAATAAGGAATCAAACTATGTGTTCAAGATGCCTCCTAAAACAGGGGCTGTCCAGGTGGACGATGAAATGAGCAACATCGTCAGACGGATGATAATTTTAATGTGAAACAAAATCTAGATCTAGATCTACATATAAACCTGTTGCATTGAAACAACATTCCTTTGTCACTGTGCATCACACCACACTATCAACTTTGTGTATAGAAGCATTTTGGAACAAAGAGCACCTTCAGAGCAGACATATCTGGGATTTTGTGGTGAATTCTGTAGTCAATGCAAAGCTTAGTACGCTACTGACTTCTGTCTTTTCCCCCGTCCTCACTCTTAACCCTATGAGCCTGACCTCCTGATCCTTATTTGATCCTCCACCGGGACTCCTGAGAGGCCACAGTGAATGGATTCATCCTTGCACAGTATCCGCTGGAATACATATTATCTTATTTCAACCCCTCCTAAGATCTAGATCTATTTGTGTAGATCTAATATCACGTGTAGCACCAGTTACTGGGCCATACATACCTCTAGATCCTGGCCTATCATTATTATCCATCATATTGGCATTGTTTTTTGAATCACTTACATTTTCTTCTAGATCTAGATATATCTAGATGTAGAGAACTAGCCTATCTAGGTCTAGATCTAGGTGTAGATCCTCTGCTAATTCTAATTCATTTTCTGGAGAATTGCAATCAGATTCAAGAATATTATGGAGTCATTTTCAGTTCTTTAGATTTAGATTTAAATCTAGAATCTAGTTCTAGATCCACAGGCAGAAAGCTGGGGATCGGGAGGTGTTCGTTTCATAGCAAAACAATTGCTAGAAAAACACCGAAAACAACTAACTGCACACAGAAAGGAAGCATCATTTATTTATAGATTACTTTTCTGCAGTAAATGAGTCCAGATTTTCTCATTGACCAAAAGTATTCAATAAAAACAATTGGTGGGATGGATGTGTGTCTCCCCATTCCGGTTGAGCGGTGGCTCGGTATATAAGAACCACACCGGTAATTTCGGGTCCAAAGGGTTAACTAAAGTAATATTATGCACATTTTTGCAGGGTCTATAATAATGTTTTATCCATACCCATTTTTTGAACGGGTCTCTGCACTAGTGTATATATATTCAACATTTTATACCGATGAGGCACGGCCAAGTGACAGGCATACTCTAAACTTCATATTTACTACTACTTTGAATGACTTGAGTTTTACACCCCTTTTTAACGCATTAAGGTTATATCAGGGGTGGGACCTACGTTTTAACGTCCGTCTCTGATAGGACATGACTCCACACGAGCCGTGGGCCAGAGAAAATTGAAGAAAAATCTTTGGTGAACCAGGGCTCGAACCCGCAACTTTTCATCTTGGTCTTCGTCTTGGTCTTCT
>JAUEKS010132943.1:0-21686 GCA_031762815.1 Tylodina fungina
TTTCAGAGTCTCCTCACCCAGCGGATCAACAAATGCGAGGGGTTCGTCCTCATGTATAAATTCCTGCAGTTTCAGTGTGTTTTTTTTTCTATTCAAGTGTGTGAACATACATGCCTACATGTACTTTCATTTTGGGATTTAACTTCAACTTCAACATGGCCTGTTTAGGAAATATATCTAGTGTAAGTAAGTTCTTCAGTTCATGTAAATTGGTTTTTAATTAATGCATTTTTGTATGTCATGGCCCTTATTGAATTTTGTTTCCTGTATTACTGCCGTTGAAAATGGTATGAATTTCTTGACCAAATCTTCTTGAATTTTAAAATTCTCCCCTAGAAACCTCCTTGAAATCTCCTTGAATTTGGTGGGGAGTTTATGGCAGGAACCCTGTCTAGAGCTAGTTTTAGATCTAGATAAGCTTACCCCATAGGCCTACTGACCACTTGCCGACTTGGTCATAGGCCTACCGACCGTCTCATGACCAATGGTACGTGGTATGATGCGTAGGCCCTAGGCCTATAGAAAATAACTGATCTAGCATCATCTAGGGTACGTCATATAACGCTACATTGGCACATTCCCTATTGGTTTAACTTCATTTTGACTAGGATAGGCCCCAGAGTCTAGATCTAATCTAGGCCTAGCTGATCGCCGACAGCAAATGTCAAAAAACGATTTTGGACAATTTTGAATCACTACTCCGGACCGGTAAGCTCAACCGGATCTATAAATCTGTATCGTTACCATATTGATACTATGGTTGTAACATAGAGTATAACGCAAAAAAAAAAAAAACTACTGAAAATCGATATTCGAATACGGCTTAGAAGCTACGATTACTCAATAAGCAGATTTTAGAAAATGTGAATCCGATTCAAATACTTAACCATTTGACTGGCAACTCATACAAAAATAGGGTGTCCCAATTGGCAGATAGAATTATTGATTTTTTTAAAGTTTGACGTACCACTTTGTTATTGAGATATATTGACTAAGTATCTAGATCTATCTTCAAATTCTTGTAGTCTAGTAGTAGGCCTAGATCTAGATCTAGAATCTAATAAGTGTCAAACATAAACCAGAAGAAAACTAGCAAACAAATACTCATCTGTGGAAATGAAACCAATCAATCACCTACAAATCAATCCATTTTTTAAAATTATTTTTACTGATTGGCAGATTCAACAATGAAGAAAAATAACCCTTACCATCAAATTCAGCATTAGAATCATCACTAGAAACTGATTCATCCGATGTATCAGCTAAATTTGGATCAGATTCATATTCAGCATCAGAGGCAACTTTTTGGTCACTCATTTTGTGAACATTTTTTTTTTAAAACCTGATCAAAATCGATCAAATAACAGCTGAGATTGAAGCTTCAGAACCTAATGGAACAAAAATGAAAGTGGCGGAAATGACCGATCACATGACTATAGTCTTAGCAGTTTAGTCTACACACTGCTATTGAAAGCAACGATCGTGGCCCCTGCCAGTCAAGTGGTTAAAAAATGGGACCACATCCTAGAAAATCGGGAAAGACTCAAAAAATCGGAATAAAGCCTTGGAAAACGGAAAAATCGGAAAAAAGGATTTTTTAAAAAAATGAAAAAATCGGAATAATTCCGATTAAATCAGAATGGGTGGCTGGTTGTTGGTAAGTGCTTTATGCCTATCAGCCACTGAATGCTCTGGTTGATATAATGAAACAAACTTATGGTCGTAAAGCAATGTTAATTAATCTAGTGATGATGCTAAATTTCAGCCATACCTTCTTCCTCTGCTCTTTTTGCACTATATGTAAAATGTAGCAATTACAAGTATGTGCTGATAGAAGTGTGCATTACGTATCAAGTGGGGAAAGTGCAAAAAAAACCCACAATTATTAGTATTAAAATCATTTTACATTTAAACGTGATAATGATTAACATTCTTAAATGAAAAAAAGTGTTGCATAAAGCCAAATTATACCATATCAGACAAATTTTGCCTAAAAGGATATTGATCTTTAAATCACATAACATTGCAAGTTATACTCATGCAGTGCCTGTTTGCAAATAAATAATGATATATCTAAAACTATGGATCATTGAAAGTGGTGAAAAATATTCATAAACACAACCAAAAAAGCCCCCATAAACAATAACAACAAATTTGCTTTTTTGTCAAACTGACTGGTCCTTTGAAACCACAATTAGTTCTAGCATGAACAAGGTACTGATAAACAGATGGTAGAGAGTGCATACACTATAGATGCCGGTGTATAAATGTATTTCAAATGTATGTACCAAACTATTTAAGCTAGGCACATGATATATATTAATAATTCATTGAAAATTCACAACTTATTTCAACATTCTACACCTCTGCAATACTTCTTTAAAAAATGAGAAACAGAAATCACCAATTGATGCTAAAGATCCAAATATCACAGCTAAATGTGAACTCTTTGAAATCATCTTAATCCTGCTCTAGCAGTTTCTCTCATAAGGATTAAATGATTTCCCCCAGCCAATCAAATTTGTATGTGTCCATACAACACAACCATTAGAGAAAAAAAATCAGGGTAAAAAAAAAGATATTTCACTGCCTCGTATGGTGCTGATTACTTTTTTAGGACCAAAAGGCACAACAGAATTTAGGTTGCTATCTCTACACAATTTGTTGATGCTTTCATGAAGAAAAACTTCAAGCTGAGACTAAAACATAAAAAATAGAGAAGGCCTTCTTGCTCAGATGAAAGAAAGTAAATAAGAACTAACCAAGATGCAATTTTAGCATTTTAAACAACAAAAAGAATCAATAAAGGCACAACCTGCTTTCTGGTTAAGAATGACCCCCCTCCCTCAAAATTATGTATGCAAACACTGATATAAACTGCTTATTTACATAAGTGTGTTTGAAGCCACACCTTTCTGAAACAGGTTTATCTCACCGTTGACACACTGATCACTCAGCCTCAACAGGAACCATCCTAAGACAGCTAAAATAAAAGTATGCTCAAGACAGTAAATATAAAAGGCACCAGTCTTATCATAAAATATGAAATGTCAAATTTAATACAACAATCATAATACTGATCTTTAACATAACATTCCTTTGCTCCAAATTCACAACACATAAGAATAGCAATTATAGCCAAGCAATTCATTGTTCCTCATTATCTGATTTTGGTCGAAATTGACCAGTACTTAAATTAGAATCTGGTCTTAGTAAAAGTCCAATCATGTAGTTTTTTTGTCTAAAGTACTAGTGATGTGATCGGCTTCAGAATGAGTACAACCAGAGTATGGAAGGATTTCTTAATAAAACAATATATAGCCATCATATCATATCTCATATATATAAAAACATTAATAAAAGCTGTATCATAAAGATAACATGATGTATGATAAATCTCACATTATAATTTAGATGATGTTTTTTTTTGCTTTGGACATTCATGATGTATTTAATTGTTTTAAGGAGGGAAACAAATTAAAGCACTTACGGTAATTAAGAAAAGGCAATGGGGTAACAATCTGCCTAATTCTACGGTGCACCCTAGTGTGAAGTAGGCTATGTACTTCTTATTACTAAAACATGTTTAAACGAAACATTTACTTTACTAGGGTCACCAGCAGGTTTTGAAAATAACAACAAAAAAGCCTGAACTCTTTCGGGAACAGCTGTCGAAAACAAATACACAAACCACACAATCATTAGGGTGAATTGCATTATAACAACAACTAAAAATAGCCAAACACTTTGTAAATTCCAACTAAAAATCTAACTTTTTAAAATATCTTCATCAGTAAACCAAAAAAAAATCCTCACACTGTAATTGTAAGGTAAAGATGTCATTGCGCTATTTCTTTTGCATTGGCTAGATCAAAATATATTTTTCACACTAGGATTTATATCTTCAATGCTTTTGGAGAATCTAGAGAGTCCACATTTAAGAAACCATTATATAAAATTCCAGGAGGAAAATAGATAACCAGCCATTTCCTAGTTGAGGAATTTGCTTTCATTTTCAGCCATTGCATCTCCCAAAAACTAACAAAGCTCACAACCATATTAAATAATAAATATAATCAACAGACTCAGAATTAGGCAGTATACGAGGACGACATTGCTTAAGAGGTGGCGGAGGAGGAGGAGGGGGGAACTTGGGCTCATAATTGTATGTTTACAAATTTTTCTCTTTTTCTTTATTGCAACCATTTGGGCCACAATTAAAGTGATTTAAATGAAATAATATTATATGTATGATTTATATTCACAATGTAGATTTTGTTGCTTTCTTAATTTTTTCCAATATTTTTAGGGCCATTTTCTTGGAATTGCACGTTTTTACAGAAATTTGAAAAGCTTAACTTCTGCTTATGTTATAGGTTCAGATATTTCCACATATGTTGCTGTGATGAATCTTTAAAATATTTTGAAGGCGATTTAGTGTTAATGATGTATTTTGATCTTCACAGCTATTTCATTCACTGAAAACCACAGATATTACACCAACTGTAAGACATTTATTTTCAATCGAACTTAAATTTTTTAAATAAAATGTCTAATTAACAAATCTCTTCAACACATAGTAAGGACTATCAATACTATCACTATGGTAGTTTTGTAGTTTTAGAGATTTCAAAATGGTATGTATGTATCCAAAATGCAGCAGTTACCACAGCAACCAAGAAATATAGGACTATTTCAAAAGCATACTTTTCATTCTTATCTTCCACCATATCCTCCCACTTAAAAAGTATTGTTATAAGTCTCTCTAAATTTTTACATTAGCCCACCTCTCTCGCCGCTTCACAGGAATCAATAGACCCAGTACTAGGTTTTCTTTCTCTATAAACAAGAGACAGGGGCTTTCTTTTGGAATAAGAAGGGGCAGAGTTTTTTCGACTGAGATGACTGGGTGATTTTCTCATGCTGCAATCTCTAGCTTGGGCATGTTCTTGGCGGGTCTGCTGCAAAGCTTGAGTAGCTCGCAAGTCAATTACAGCATAGCGAAGCTCTGCTGGCTCTTTTTTTCGCTTGACGCGTTTACTTCTCCGTGAGAATCCAAGAGAGGGCTGGGGAGGTGGCTCAGAAGGTGATTTGGTCATATCCACTTCTATGTAGTTCAGCTCAGCTTCTTCCTCAGAGGAATCCGATGCGTGTTCTGATTCTGGTGAGGGAGACTGTATCACTGGATGGCAAAGAGCCATGACAGGCTTTCGAACCGGAAGAGGAGGAGGAACATCAGCACACGGAGGGGAAGGAGCATAATATGAGGGTGGGGAGTCCGAAAGATCTGAGGGAAAGACTGGAGGGAGTGGAGGAGATGGAGAGATCATAGAAGGAGATGGCAAGCGTGGCCTAGGGAGAGGTGGAGGTGGTGAGGATGCATGTAGCATACTTGTCGACACACGATGCGAGAGGTTTGGGCTCCCAGAGTATTTATGGGCTGAGACATTTATTACCTTGTGAAGTGAATTAGTGTCAGGTAATGCATCCTCTGAGAGTGCCTTCTGAGATTCTGAATCATAAGGAGGGAGAAGAACTGGACTCCTGAACTCTTCAGTGACTGGCACTTTAACATGTGATGAAGCAATAGCTGCAGCAGCATTAAAAGTGTCTATATTTTTGTAACCACTCGATTTGACAGGAGGAACTTGAAGGGATAATGGCAAATCACCATTTGAGTCATATGTATTTTCAACACTATTTTTGATACTATCTGTCACAGAAGCGGAATCAGTTAGGTACTTCTCTGGTTCAGAACGCTGAAGCCTTCTCCTGGAAATTATACTGGAATGAGCAAATTTATCATATTCTTTCTGATGAACTTTGCTTTGTTGACCAATATGTGTATCTTCAGGTGGCAAAGTTAATGTCAACAATGGATTTTCACCATTTCCATTTCCCTTCGAGCGCTGAAGAGACAGAGGCAATGTTGAACAATGATCAGTCTTGGATGAAAGACTTAACATGTGTTTCTCAAACTTATTTGCATCGGATTCCGAATGTCTGGATCTGCTCCTTTTCACATCAGAATTTAAACTCTCACTTGCTGAAACGTGTTTTGAAGAGTCTTTAAAAAGCAACGATTTCAGAGACTGCACTCCTGCACGAATGGGAGATGTGCTGGAATGGCTGCTGCTAAAGCTTGGCGTTCTGGTTGTAGGTGATGGCTGTGTATATTTGAAGATAAAGTCCTGGTTAACATAGGTTGGATAATTCTCATGAACACTTGGCATAATTTGAAAAGTTTGATGTTGCAGGTACGGTGATGATGGCGGAGAGATACTGAATGGCATGTCCATAGGAAAGAAAACACTATCTTCCGTGGTGGCACTGTGTGAAGACTTTTTCAGTGTCTCTTTAAGAAGTGAGGGTGAGATCGTAGAGTGAGATACAATTAGTAGGGGAGAGGATGCTGGTGAGGACAAAGCTGTGTCGGTTTTATCATTAGTGGCACCCAACCGCTGGTGAGATGATCGGCTGGACCCTTTCTCCCATGGATCACACAACAAGCTCATATATGAATGGGTGGTGTCTGCCACACTGGAGAAGCTTGGAGACCTTTGTGGTGTTTGACCAGGAGAGCGAGAGCAAAGAGTTAGAGAGTTACAACTGAGTGCTGCACAATCAGGAAGTCGCGGTTCACAGTGTATTTGACACCGACAGTGGTGGTGGTGATGCTGCTGCTGGTTATGGTGGCAGCAAAAGCCGATATCAAAATCTGAATTGTGGCTGGGACTTGGTGAATATGAAACACCATTGCCAACCACGCAAGGAGGGGAAACACGTTTAACAACTATATATTCTGACCCCGAGCGTGGTCGCAAAACAGATTTTGCAGGGCTGGTGCATTCAGAGCCACTTTCAGATGTATCTGCTCTAGCTTTTAAGTTCTGAAGCATGGTCCATGGCAATGATGTTACAGAAGAAGAGTGAGTATTACTGGAGCCATCCACCATATCCTCAAAAGCTTCATTCTCATCAGCTGTGATACTGATAGGGATGGTCAATGTTGAACAGTTTGGCTGATCTAGGTTTTCCTCATTCGGGCCTGAGAATCTTCCTGGAGGTTAAATAATAAAACAAAATGTGCATTAGATAACAGTAATCACAGTATTAATAGCAGAAGTCATAGTGACAACTCTGCATGATAAACAAAATGCAAGCCAACATGAGCAGAAACTGAGAAGAAATTGCATCATTTATAAATAAAACTATCACATTTGAACCTTTAAACTTTTATATCATAAAAGCATATTTTTAAAATGTGAGGAGTTTGATTCTGTATTCAATTTCCAAATACAGGGATTACATAATGTGCAATCTTTATATTAAATTAAATTAATTTCATAGAAAAACATGAAAATAAGTTAAACATTTTACCTCAAACATACAAAATCATGCTGTTATTAAAATGCATACAAATCAATTCTTAGTCAAGTTCAACAATAAAAGCAATTGCTATTAGCTCTTTCAACAAGTCAGACGGTCAGACCCATGCCTTGATCCAATAGTTCTCAAAGTCACAAGCAAATTGAATAAGGATTATGGTAGGATACGGATAGACTAAGAAGACAGATGCAACTATGAACATTTTTAGTGGCATTGGAAATAGTAAACATATATGAGAAAAATATTTACAAATATCACCAGAGAATAAAAGTCAGTCTATTGAGACTAATGCTATCATACTTTGGCTACAAGTAGCCTACAAGAGAAAGTTCTCAATGCAGAAAAAACATTTCACAACAGAATCAGTTTACAGCTTTGTTTTGAAAGAGTATGAATGAAGCCACAATCAAGAGAGAAACACTTTAGTAGATAAACTGAAAGCACATGCTCATTGAAATATGTTAGTAAACATTTTCTTAAAAAGGTGAAGGTTTTAAGGCTTATAATATTAAGGATGTTTCATTTTTGAAGATCTTTGGTTCAGTTGGAGCTTCCATTCTCTTCAAATTCTGAATGCACAATCAAATAGCAAACAGGACTTTAAGGTATATGAACATGGGCACAACACATATTCTAAGTCTTCAGATTGTTATATTGTCTTCTTTCTCAAATCTTGGCCCAGATCCAGATCTATGAAAAAGTAGTGTAATCTTATACTTATTATATATTTATTGCTTTCCGCCTTTTTTTACTCTCACTTACTTCACGAACATCTCTCATGTTTTTCTCTATTCTTATAAGTATAAAACAATATGCTTTTTCTGTAAAAAAAAAATCTCCAATAGCAGATGTCTTTGTTGTCCTCATATCAATCCAACTAGATTTAAACATCAGTGAAGCAAGTGTTTTTGTAATTCTAAAATGAAATTTCAGACAATTTCGAGAGAGGTATAAAATTGCACTAGTGAAGAATAACATTTTCCTTCATGGCAAATGTTTCTTTCTTCAATCTAATCTCCCTAAAAAAAAAATTAAATTAGAGCATCAAGTGTCACAATTTCTAACACAATCAAGAGCTTCAACTATCTAATGGAAATTCCATCTCAAAGTCCTTCTACCGCCATAGAATAGAGGGGCTGCATACCCAGGGGACCGTAAGAGGCGGCGTTGGGGTCAAAATAGAGGGAAAAGCATTTATTGTAGTGACCCTGCTGATCGTGGGATAGGTAAGAAGAAAAAGAAGAAGTGATATTCAGTTAAAATTTTTGTTAAACCGGTGGAAGTTTTCAATGGGTGGTCTCTATCGGCAGCAAATGAGGAAATAGATGATGAAACATACATTGATCTCCAAGTCTTGGTGCTTCCATGTGTATATGGATAGATACCTTTTAAATCTTGTCCTTTCTTATAAGCTATATTTATTTTATACCCTTGATTTTTAATTTGCTAACGGGGCAATTAACAAAGGAAATGTAAAGAGGTGAAAGTCCATTTAGTTAGAACAAGTCAACAAACAACTGAGCACTAACATCAAATTCAGACTCAATAATATTAGATATGAAAAATACATCATGCCCTTGAACAAGTTTTAATATTGATAAGCAGATTAGATTGACTAACAAGTCACTGCATAATTATATATTTATGCACAAAGCATAAATAAGTACAATAATTCTGTAAAACTTTTCAATCAAACAGAAAAATAACCATGCCCTCTTGAAGATCTGGTCAGTCCATTAATCACATGAAAGAAGAAGATAGATTTTCATGCTAAACATTGTTTTTAATCCTGTAAGTACGCCTTACGCTCATAATACATGCGATGGGATATTTCGAACAAAACAAACTATGAATGAGCTGTGAAATATACCTCAAAAGGGTGAATAATTTTGAAAGTTTCATTCTTGATACTGAAACGTTTTCATTCTCATGATGACCGACCCCAAGATTTGATTTCTATTAAACCTGTGAATGTCTTTCAACTTCTTCTTTCGTTTTCTCCCCTTGCAGATGTCGCAATAGCATATTTTCATCCGCTCAAGTTTCGGCAATCTGTATTTACGGCTGGATGCCCTTCCAAACACCAACCTTCCCTATTTTCCACACCTCGGTGGCTGGGCAAGGGTCAATAATGTTGGGTAAGATAAGAAATAATTGGTAAAACTTAAGAATTGTACAATTTTGCTTGGGCAGCAACACATGCCTTCCCTTCTTTCAATTTTCAATTTCCAAGAGTTTTTTTAAATGTGTGTAACTTACGCACCTCTTAGGTTATAGCCAGTTTCCTATATGGTTTTAGGCATTAAAACTCCTCACTACCACTACCCAGTTGGAGCCAGTTGTGAATGTTTTTAAACAGAAACTAATTTCATGCAAACTGGGACTCGAACCTGGTATCTTCAGTATCTTCAGCCCTACCACCTGAGCTACTTGTCCCCATTGTGATTGTCTTATCAACATTCCTACAAATATGAATTCAGTATAGCTGTTTTAACACTTATTCTCCTATGCAACAGCACCAATACTTCTTCAGATATTATCTATGATCAACCAGGGTCAGATCGAGGCTCCACTTATCCGTATCACTTTTATCCTCCTCACTCGAGTGGGATTCTCAATTAATCCGATGTTCACCTCAATACAACTTTAATGTACCAGCGACTTACATATCTTTAAAGTAATTGGACAAATTTTATCATTTTTCCCACTGTGTAAGAAAGAATGTCAGCATTCCTCTGCTGACGAAATGAGTAAAAGAAAAGCCCAAGGAGAAACTTTGTTGATGATTACAATGCAAGGTGGGCACATCATTCATAGGTAGAACTATTAAGTACGATATTTTTAAAGATGCTATAAAGCATATCATCTTTCTTATGTGAAATGTATCTCTTCTTACATGTAAAGTATCCCAACCATTTCCACAGTGTACACCTTAGCTTTATTGAAAAAGAAGCAGGATATTTATTTCAATATATCACTCGCCATCGTAAGGGGAAACACAGCTGCAATAATGTTGATTGGAAAAGAAACGTCTTTTGTTTTTGTTTTGTCCATAGTCAGCAGTGTACATAATCTTTGGTTTTTCCTTCACATCGAGTAACACGAAAAATACAATGTACGCCGTGCAAACGGTCGCTTCGAGTAAGTGCACGCATACCCCTTATGACGGAACTTTTGCTATATAAATCAAATGCACGCACACTTCGAACAAAAGCACGCTAGCGTCAAGCTAGCCAAGCAAAGTATTTAGGTAAATTATTGTGTAAAAACAGCAACGGCTGTTGACTCTTGTCCGTCACTGAAAGTGTAGATCTAGGCTTACTCTGTAGCATGAAAGAAAGCACGGCAGGTGTGTAGATTGCATGTGTGCACCCTACTGGCACAGGCTACAACGCTGGCGATGCGAAGATCGACAAACAAAGGAAAATCAATGGTCCGACCTTTCGCACCCCTCCGCCATATCCCGCCTCACTTCCATTCGCGGTAGGCTAGGCCTATGGTAGGTCACCTCTTTATCTCTGTTGGTTGTCTCGCGTCGCGTCCCCCCACCCGCTTCACTCCCAGTGTGGCCTATCCTAAAATAGCCCACACATTATATATGATGTGACGTGATCACATCATGGGTATTGAAAATGAATTGATAAAAGGTGCATTGTTTATGCCTAGGGTAGCTAATGGCTTGGCTAGACGCTATAAGTTCGCTTCGCATGTTAAGCATGTTATGACAGTTATGTGACGTCATCGACACATGTAACCAAAGGAATTAACTGGTGCTTCACGCAAGTGCACGGTTCGCACAAGTGCACACTTTGACTTCCTTCGAGATGCGTG
Organism: Tylodina fungina; assembly: GCA_031762815.1. Classification (NCBI taxonomy): domain Eukaryota; kingdom Metazoa; phylum Mollusca; class Gastropoda; order Umbraculida; family Tylodinidae; genus Tylodina; species Tylodina fungina. The sequence continues at coordinate 11,221 of JAUEKS010132943.1, forward strand.
CACTTGCGTAGCATATACTGTACTCAGATATTTATTGCAGCTTGATGATAGCCGTGGCCAAGATGCGCGGTGAGACCAGTGTTATTGGCGTGGAACGTGTAGTTTAGAGGCTCGGCTATGTGTGGCTACAGCTCAGCTCAACACTTCTGGTATAAACATACCCTAAACCCCAGCTCATGTAGGAGGAAACGCCAAATGAGAAGAAATGCGAGACTTAGTCTTATCCATATTTATCTTTTAACTCTTTGAAGTCAGCTTACTCTTCCAAGATTTTCAATGGTTCTTCCATATATCTACATAAACTATAAGGTCATGTGCATAAAGAATAGTCCACAATAACCCCCCTATCACAACTTGCCCCTACCATTTGCATTAGCATGATCTTTGATGTACACTAACTTCCTCGATTTACCTATTCTAGTCCCAGAATATAGCAGCTCACACTATCCTGTCACTCACTCACTCAACTATTCTCAAGTCCTGTAAGAAGTAAGTATTGCTTTCGGGCCAAACGGCTCATGGGCAAGAGCTTATCCTGGTTTTAGAAACATTCAGATTTTATCTATCACTTTCTGAATAGAATGCTAGTTCTTCGCACAATACTTTCCAGCCGAAGCTGCATCCATTTTAACCTGGGTTGAGTGAAGCAACAGGGGTTAATTTTATTGCTAAAGGAAAAAAAACATGGCGCCGGCGGGCTTCAAACCAAGCACCTCTCATCTGCACTCCACAGCTCTACCACTATGCCACCGTGCCTACTAGGCCTAGGTTATGCTACATTTTTTCCTCATATGTCAAAATATAAATATTATCTTGTCTGCCTGCCTGTTGCTATTACTATGTTTTCCTGTTCTTTTTAACACAATGTTATATCAAAACAGGGCTGTCCCCCTTTGTAACAGCTGCAAACTGCTTTTTTAAAAGAAATTGTAACCGAATATTCTTTTATACCCTATAATTCGGCTTGGAGTGGGGTTTTCACTGTATCAATTAGAATTTCACATCCGTTTTCCCCAACTTACTAGGTTTAGCACATGACGCCATTCATCCCTATCCAGTGCAACTTCCATCTCCACAATTAAACCTCATAATTTCAATTCCTGCTCTTCCTATTTATTCCTAGTAAATTTTACAAAAATTTACATGTACTTTGCTAACTGCATGTTGTACCTACTATTATTATACTTTCATGTTTCCATATAAAGTTAGTAAATCTCATGCAGTACAACTGGATAGATCTATTTCACACAAACAAACCAAAATAACAACAAATAGAATGAGCTGTAGGGCCTGTGATCCTATGCTTCTTTGTGCACATGATGCTTAGGATCTAAAATACCTGCCTTTGAATCAAAGTTTGAATTTGTGAGCCAGACATTTTCTTTTTCATCTTCTCCTATCGGTTGAGTTTGACGTGTTGATAGAGCTGCATCTATTTCCTTTCTTGTATTGTCAATGACCATGCTAGTCCCAACCTCATCCATCTCTACATATATTGGTTCTGGTGGGGGTACTACAGGAGGAGAGGCCTCAAGCACAGGTGACAAAAGACTCTGATAAGCTCTTATTTTGGGAGGTAGAGATGGTGGAATATCCTCAGTATTGTCTGTGACTGTAAGAAAAGAGGTGACTGAACCGTCCTTCACATTCTCATGCATGTGGTCAAGTGAAGAGGAAACTGGCATTCGTGGTGATTTCAGGATTGATGGGTTGCCAAAACTGAGAGATTTTGGTGCACAAGAAGGAATTTTGTAAACACTTTGCCCTTTGAGATCACTGAAATTTGAAGCTTTGTCCTGAGTAGAATCTTTACCGCCCTGCTTCAATTCAAATAAGGAAGATTCACAGTATACTACTGAGTGCTTTTGAAATTCTTTCTTTTGATTAATTTCAAAAAGTTTTTCATCATCTGTCTGTGACTTCTGTACTAGGTGACCTTGGGATACAGATTTGGACGAATCCAAGTATGGATGATGAGATGGTGGATCAGTAGATTGGACATGTAATATTGTCATGGTTTTCGAGGCAGCAGGCTTCTTGTCTCCTCTCCTTAGCAGGGGAGACAAGTCGGAGTCATCAGAGAAATCATGAACAGATGACAAACTCTCACTGTGATCTGGGGGTCTACACTCTTCTCTGGGTTTTGTTGATTCACAGGAGAAACTGCTTGACGATGAATCTGTGTGTTTCAAAGGACCACCACTGATGTCAACAGACTCTTGGTAGCTTAAACGATTAGGAAAGCTTGATGACCTACGTCTCCCTATTTTCAGTTTCAAACTTTTCTCATCCTTGACAGCCTTGGAGGATTCGTGCTCAGACATGCTGCGTTCTAAAACACTGCATCTACTCTTTGCGTTATTATTACTAGCTTTTTCTTGGATTTGCCCGGATCCTTTGTCCCGGGAACTCCTTCGCTTGAATCTAGCAAGAAATCCTTCCTTTTGTGGTTCTTGAGGAAGTAATACATCCCTACTTACGACTGGTTCTCCTGGAAGAAGGTTCTTGGTAGTGGCATCAACATATGTGTTCACATAAGTCGACCTACTGTCCGACATCTTCTTGGTAAATTCAATCAAGTTGGGAAATGGCATTGGCGGTTCAGTCACTGGATGATTATGCTTGTTCTGAGATTTTACCTTGGAATACACCTTCATCGGACTTTTCCCTTTTTTAGGTCGAGCTGTGTCCACTACATGCTTGTTTGCAACATCAAATGTGTTTTGCTGCTGAGACGGAATCCCGCTGTCAGAGTTATGTCTTACTTTCAGTGATACAGGTTTATTTGGGTGAGGTAGTGGAGGTGAGGTTGTAGCCACAGTTCTAGCTATTTCACCAAGTGCTGCTTCAGATGGCTCTGGACCCTGTAGGACAATACTCCTTCGATTAGAGACACTGGCCATTTCTATGTAAGTACTCTCTCCTTTCTCTGTTTCTACTGAGGTAGGTAATGGTCCATTTTGCTTTACTAGATCAGCTTCAGATATATATAAATCTTTTGGTTGGCGTGGGTTTACTGTTTCAATATCTAAATAAATTTCATCCTCTAAATAGGAGTCCCATTCTGCACCATTTTCCATATCTAAGTAATCACTTCTAACATTGTGATTTCCAAATTGAGTTGGAATCCTAATGTTTGTATCCGTAACTTTCAGAGTTCTTGTGGGTTGTTCCGGACCACTTGGTGATTTATGAGTGAGTTTAGGACTTCCCATCAAGAGATAGTTATCCTCTGCAGGTGGTTTGGTCTGTTGGGTCCTCTGAGGTCCCAGGTCTCTGGCTTCAACTGGTGATGTACGGTTGTTGTCTACTACTGGATGAACGTTAAGGGTATGGCAATTAGAACCAGAAGACCTCACAGTATGATTTAATGGTACTTGAGGGTCTGTTTTTGCAAATTGGGCTGCAGCTCTCAGTTTCTTAAGTAATGCTGGCCCTTTTGGAGGTAGCTCTGGTGCCTCGGTATCATTAACCTTTAGAACTGGTAGATTTTCATAAATCTTATCACGAAAATTATGACTACCTTCCATCTTGTGCCCATAGGAATCTTTCGTTAAAATAGTGACCAAATCTGAACTAGATTTTGTGGTATCCAAAGATCTTTGAGAAGAATGACAAGGCTTGTTTTCTATATTTGAGTTATTATCCATTCGGACCACCAGAATTTCTGTATGTTCATTTTGCAAAGATGCATTATCCTCTCTAGATGCATTATCCTTTTTCAGACCTGTGTCTTTTTTACGTGGAATAAGACGGGACGCCCTCTCAAAAAGACTTTGTCCTCGTAACTGCTGACGCTGTATAGCGGCCTGTTCCTTGGTCACTTGGCTAAGATTGATCAGACTTGAGGCAGCCACTGGGACCTCCAAGTTAGATAAGCTTCCACCATGCCCTCTCCACTTCTTACCATACGCAGGGGTAAGACCTTGCATGCTAGGTTCACGAGCAAATGGGACACAATCTGCACTGCCAGGGAAATGGACATGGCTGTAGGACTCATCATCGTACTGAGCAAGGTTCACATAGGGAAGAGGAGCATTCAGCCGAGAGCCGTGTGGGATGTTATTCAACTTGGCATGGAATAATGGGCTAACTGGAGTCCCTTCTGGCATGCTTGTGTTCAGTCTCAATGCAATAGCTTTGTTACGCTTTGGCATGTTGACCTTTCCCAATGTAGAAGGACTAGAGGTGATGTTTCCAGAGATTATCTGAAAATCTTGTTCCAAAGGCATACCTGATGTTACTGTTGACAGTTTGAGTGGTCCTGACACATTTTCCACGGGAAATTTGTGTACTGTTTGATGATGATGATGATTACCTGTCTCATGCATTTTTATAGTTCTTTCTGGACTACAGGTAAGCTCTTGACTCTTTGCAGCACAATCTTGCAGAATTTCGTCTAAAAGCACCATCTCTCTCTGTAAATCATACTCTTGTTTCTTCAGTCTTTGAAGAGTCTCTTGATGTTCAGAGCTGTCTCTTTCCCCTTTTGCTCTGTTAATCCCATACTGTGAGCCAGGGATAAAATAATTGAACACCTCTGTATTGGCACTTTGCCGTTTCTTTGCCATTTCAAGCTGCTCCCGCTGTAGCTGACTCTGATCATTGTTAGCTTCCTTTATCCTTGGCCGGATCCTTTTATAGTCAATACTAGAAGCTGAGTTTGAAAAAGGAGTAATGTCTTTACTGGCACTACAAGAGATATTGGGACCACCCTGCACCTGAAGATCAGAACTAGGATAAGAATAATTAGGTTCCTCCAAATTCTCTTGAATACTGCAATCCCTCAATCCCCATCCATGACTGGGTGGAATGTCATAGATCCCAGTTATGAGCTGCTCCCTGTTTTCTGGGAGCCCCTGTTCTCTCAGAGCCGCAATGCGGCGGTGATCCATAACACTGACAGAGTGGCGCTTGTACCAGCTCCAGTCTTCAGACTCAGCACTTCCTGTCTGGCTATTGTGGCAACAACTGAGAGTGACTGGCAGCCCCCCCGGGTTCTGAACCCTAGCGTCAATGGGTGGATGATGGTGATGATAATGGGAAGATGATGATGGTAAAGATGACAAGTCAGCAATAAGATGACTACCAAGGTCGATCTGGGAGCCTGCGGAAGTGAGAAACACACAACAAGAAACGCATCACAAACATTCTGTGGATTCTTGCAGCCTTGAATTAAAATATTATTTAATTTACTGTCATAATCATTTTCCAATTGTGAGAAGAAAAGAAAAACAATCAGCATTCTTAAGAAGTAACTATAAAATCATGAAAACTAAATCTGTTGAAACTATATAATAAAACCAAAAAAAATGAAATCCTCCATTATGTGATTCAATCTTAAATGAAAATGTAACATTCAACACTCACATTTTACCAAGTATATGAGTGCCTAAAAGTTTTCTTCCACAACAACTCAATATCAGAAATAAATGTGTTTGTCTCAAGAAGAAAGATTTCGAACAGTCAACCCATAACATTTAACAATGATAAAACAACTTAGAAAAACGAATAACTACATACATCAAAAACAAACTGATCCCTTTGTCTTGTTCAAAATCACTATGAAAAAGGCTGAAAAACTGAATGTGATGTTGCAAAAACAAATGTTACCATTCCACATCACGTTCTCGCTACACTACTTTCATTTAATCCAGCAGTGCATCTTTTTCCTCTACATGATAAAATCTTGACATTACAGGGAAAACAAATATTCATTCTTTCAAAATGATATGCTGACTTGCAGATTAAAGCTAGATCTGACGGGCAAATGAAGTAACAACTAAGATTTTGTTGGGTATTCAATGAACCCTATAGTTTTGTTGCAATACAAATTTTCTTCTATTTATTTAGAAAGAGATTTAATCAAAAATGTATGCTCACGGTGTTAAGGGGTGGCAAAATGTTTCATATATTAATGAAAAGGTACCACTACTTAATTTCCGGTTATCTTCTTTAAAGATTGATAATTCTCTAGTCTTCAGTTAAGCACTACTTTGTACAGTCATCCCTTGCCACGCAGCACTTCAACTTTCGCGACTTCACACTATCGCATTATTCCCCCTACCCCCGCCCCATATATACATTAAGAATCATATCACAGTTCGTTGCTGTGAGTCTGTGTGGGCTTTTTTCTGTGAGTGTGTGTGTGTGTGTGTGTGTGTGTGTGTGTGTGTGTGTGTGTGTGTGTGTGTGTGTGTGTGTGTGTGTGTGTGTGATTAAATTAAATTTACAATACTATTAAAATATTTGCGACATCTAATATGTCTTATGTTCTCTTATTTTGTCCAATATATTGGGTAATACGAGTGTGAAGATGACTACTACACTATGGGGGTCATTTCATTTCCAGAGGGCATTAATAATGTAAAAACTGCATTTAGAAGGTTGTAAACAGGTTTTTCTATGCTATAAACTATGAAAATATTCGATTTATAAATAAATTATCCTACTTTGCGGAAATTAACTTATCGTAGTAGGGTTTGAAACAGATTAACTGCGCTAAACGAGGGACGACTGTATTTCAGTTTTCAGAGTTGTCATTATTTAACAGGATCAACTGCTATAGCAAAGCATTGATACATATATAGCAATGTTTTTCTCACTGGAAATGCGCTATATATATGCCATTTATTATTATTATTATTATTATTATTATTATTATTATTATTATTATTATTATATATATCAGCTGTTTGAAGCATTGTTGAAACTTATATTAAATGGTAGGTCAAGACGAACATTATATTTTGTACTATAACTGTTTTGTTGATGCCACAGGCTTGTTTTCGCAATACAGCAACAGCTTGCTTGCTCCCTTTATAGATCAGTCAAAACTTGATATTTTTAGTATAATATAGGGAATGCAGTGCTTCTCTAAAAGATGCAATTTGGGATTATCTTGTGCACCCTCTATTTCCTCAGTTTGTTTTATGTATGTGTCATCCTCATAGAAAACATGTCGTAAGAAATGTCAGTTCTTCCTATGTCTAGATATCATTTTCACTGATTCAGACTACCATACATCATGACCCTCTTTCCAAGCTCAGTTAAATTGCTATCGCACATAATGACTTTTTCTTTTTACTCCAGCTTTTTTACATCATACTTTTTTCTGCTACATAGCCCAGTTTGTTACGTGATTTTACATGTTCCTCATATAAATATTCCGTTGTTGCCTTCCTCTTGTGTTTAAAAGTCTTCTTAGAAAAGAATTCTGCTGAAACAGCTAAAGTTTAAGGAGATCTCAATGTTGCACCAATACTAAATTAAAAATAGCTACAAGTCAAAAGATGAAAAATTCACGTACATTTATAGTGCCAGTTCCATATTGATTATAATATATAATGAGTAGCAGTTCAAATTGCAGAAGTTACTGTGCACTTTTCATATATGTATAACTTGAAAACAAAAAGACATAGAAACATAAGATTTTCAGGAACTGTTGCCAGTAAGTGAATCTAGACAGTACAGTAAATGAATGCTGTGATGAGCCATTTGAATGTTATAGAGGCGTAGAAATACTGATAATCCATTTCGCAGTGACCCCATAATCGTACGGCGCTTGATTAACGCCATTAACTAACTGCGTGTCAGTTGTGCCAGCCGAGAATAGTCTGGGAAATTTATTACTTCTAATAAAGGATCTAATTTTCAGGAAAATGCTACACAACATTTTAGGTGATGTACCAATGGCGCCAATCACACTGAAAGTTTTCAAAGAACTGAAATAATGTATGTGAGCCTCAAAGCAACATCCCAGCTTCTAACTTAGTAATTTAGAGAGTTTGACTATAAAACATGACACTGTTCTGGTGAGCTGTAATTAGTTATTCAATCTGTTTTATTATTTTATTTAGGAAATAGGGTACACCTAGGCATCAACTTCATTTAAAGAGAATATTACTTCATGGGGTTTTTTTTTAAACAAATCTATGGGAGTAAGTAGTTGACATTAATTATGGGACAACAAATATCTTACTGCGGTTTTTGACTTTGCGATGACAATTTGACATTTTTCCAGTAGAAGCCAATTCAATAATATCAGCTATGTCCTCAGCCTGTTCAGATTGAAGAGCAAAAAGTCCAGAACCTGTTAGGGAGAGAAGAAAATAATTTTTTTTAGTAGATGAATTATTCAACAAAGAAAAGAAACAGACTGTTTGCAATATTGAAAAATTTCTTTGATCTTTCGCTTCAGTCAATCCATCAAATAATTAATGGCCATTTTCCCTGACTTACAGGACTTAACCCAAGACACCAACTATCCTCATCCACACTTAAACCCCTAAACTTCATATCCCGCTCTATCAATCCATTCCAAGTCAGTTTTAGTCTCTCGTTTGGCCTTGTCCCATCAACTTCCATGGTAGCACATTTCCTTATTCAGTCATCATTATCCTTCCTAAGTAATGTCCCAACCATTTTGAAGATGATGATGAAAGTCATTTGTATAGCGCACAGATCCACTGTGTCGTGCTCTAGGGCGCTTTGACATCCAGAGACAGAAACATACAGTACAGTACACAATAGCCTTCTCAACCTGCAGGATGTATTAAATATATGTGCAAACATCGCTTTGACTGCAGGAAAGTTAGCATTCCAATGTCCTTCTGAACAATTCTGTCTTGAACTTGGTCTTGAATTTTGCAAGGCTTTCTGATTTCCTTGTTTTCAAGCACAGTGCATTCCATACTTTGGTCCACCAATGAAGAAGGATTTCTCTGTGTGCTTCAGTCTGTACGCTGATATGACCAGCAGGTTTTTGTGCATGGACCTTAGGGAACGTGCAGAGGCATGTTTCTTGAGCAATTCTGCCGAGTAGTCTGGTGTCAGGTCGTTCATGCACTTAAAGACTATCAGGGCTACTTTGAAGCTCACTCTTTCAGCCACTGGAAGCCAGAAGAGATTTAAGAATTGCTTGGACATGGTCTAGGCTCTTTGACAAGGTGATGAGTTTAGCTGCATGGTTTTGGACAAGCTGCAGGCGTTGTATAGTCTGCTTTGAAAAACCCAGAAGCAGAGAGTTGCAGTAGTCAAGTTCGCTTGTAACAAGAGAATGCACAAGAATCATTGCGATATCCACATCAACATATTTCCTGATTTTGCCAATGTTCTTCAAATGAAAATGTGCGGCTTGGCAAACCTTTATGACATGGGTGTTCATGCTCAGGTGAGAGTCAAAATGTGCACCTAGATTCCTGACGGAGCCTGAGATAGGAACCGTTATTTCACTGTCATAACAACTACCTAATCCAAATTCACAGTGCTTCTTTGAGATGTAGGGCCTACCAACAACACCTCAGTTTTGACGTCATATTTTAGCCTAGGTGGACAGAATATCTTGACTATTCCCAGAAATTCCCTTAAATCCTTAATTGTCCTGTTCTCAGATGGTGCCACTTTAGCCATCCACCCAGCCATTCTCATCTATGTTTTATCCTGCATGTCTCCATGACTTCGAGGTCCTGTGTCTGAGACCAGGTTTCTCTACCATAGGTCATTCTGCTCCTTACACATAGTCCATACTGCCCCCTCCATGATTTTACTGGATATCCTTTAAACCAAATATTTTGCTTGTATGCGATATGATAGTGAGACCAAAACACATTAGAAGAGGGATAATGGGATTAAGACATGTATGCTTAGGTACAATAAGGTTAAAACAGAATTTTAAACAAACTGGAAGAATAGGCAACTATGTATGAATAATAGGAGTCTATGTATAAATAATGACGTTAGTGCAAATGATAATGGACAAGATAAAGAAGGGGTTGCAAGATAGTGTTGTGAGTGTTGGCGAGAAAAATAATAGGCCCTAGAAGAAGAAAAGAAATGGTGGCGGTGGAGTGAAGAGGATAAGAAAGCAGTAGACATAAAAGAAGTTGCAGGCAGATATGTGGCTTTGAAGAATGCTTCATAACAGCGAAAAAAAAATCAAATGATACCATGATTAGGGAAGCAAACTGTAGAAGATCATTGATCAACAAAATTAAAAAACAATAAACTCTTCTTTCAGCCATATTATGAGAAGAAAGAAAACTGGAACATTTCACGACTATTGGAAAATTCAAAGGAAGGCGGAGCAGAGGAAGACTGACAGAGGGTCTGGGGGTAAAAGGTCCGAAACTGGAAAAACAAAGCTAAATGTAATCTACATAAAATGGATGTGAAGAAAGCAGTGTTGAATGATGCAAGCAAGTATAGATAAAGGTGAAAAGACATCGGACAGTGTTACCTGTTACCTGTCAGCGTCGTCACTGGTGACAGTTGCTGACAACGTATCAGCCCACACCACCTAACTCGGGGGGGGTGGGGGTCCCTTCACATTGCCTAGAGAGGGATGCTGCTGACAGTGCTGTTTTCTTTATTATGTTATCTATATATATAATATTGACGGCCTCCCTCTCTTTCTTTTGCCCTCCATTTTCCCCTGCAGTACTGTCTTCATTAGGCTACATCTTTTG
>JAUEKS010132944.1:0-14552 GCA_031762815.1 Tylodina fungina
CTCTCTCTCTCTCTCTCTCTCTCTCTCTCTCTCTCTCTCTCTCTCTCTCTCTCTCTCTCTCTCTCTCTCTTAATTGTTACTGCATCCTCCCATCTGTCTTCTATCTAATCTGAAACAGAAATCAAATGTGTGTTGCCTAATCTCTCTCTATTTATTCTTATTCAGTGAAGTACTTAAACACAGACACACATATTGTCATTGTAAGAGGAGCAAGGAGATTCTTTCACTTGCTGACTTCTGCCATTGTGTTTGTGAAGAGCATTGGTCACCACAGTGCTTTCCTCAGATCTCTTCATGTGGGAGGTAAGTCCAACATCCTAACATTGTCCCCGATCAACACTTAAATATTCATTTTCAAAAATTTATAGAAAGGAAAACAACTTCTACATTTTTAAGAAGATATTTTAAAAATGTACGGTTGTAATTGGTTTACTATTTAAAGCTGTTGCGATGTTTTGGCCCAAATCAGTGTGGCTGATTTGTTGAAAGTTACAAAGAAGAGAGACTGAGAAGAATTGTGGAATTCCAGAGTGGTTATCCCAGGCGACAGTATGACATATTGTATAGCACACTGGGACTCCGTTTGTTTTAAAAGTTTAAGAATGTCAGATCAGGGACCATGTCTCTGCTACAGGTTTCATGCAACTTCATCCTATTTGCCTATGCCTCTGTGGCATAGTATACCGCGGCCATGTAGCTAGTGATTAATAGGCACTGTCATTTCATTTGAGTCGGCGAACGCTGAGATGTTTTTAGCCTATAACATTACATCAGATTGGAGTTATGAAGGGCTTCCCGCATCTATTAATGAGACATCTTCAGGTGACCCCTGCAAACTAGGGAGTACTGCCGAAAGATTTATGGTAGGTAATATGAGTAATGACAAGATTAGATAAAAGGGATAAGCAATGTAAATGATGATAATATAAGTAATGACTAAATGATTGGGGTGAGCAATGTAGTTCATGATGATAATTTGAGTAATGAGTATTGAGGAGCACTCAGAGCATGACTTTCTGCTGGGATTGATTAAGTTAATATGTGTAGTTCTATAATAATGTTAGCAGAGTCATAGATTGATTTCCTTATGTAGAGGTAGCCCTACCTTTGTCAGAGTCCACTCTTTAACTTTAGACCAATTCTTTTTTTTTTCCTAAATGTGTCAGTAAGGTATTGTTAGAGCATTCATTCAACTTTTCTCTATCTCAGCACGGGAGGACTTTCCTGTCTTTCTCTGATGCTCCGGGTCTCTTTGAGTATGGAGTTCTCTAGGTACAGTTCATAATTATCATCCAGGCTGTTGAAGTGTTCCTCCATCCACCTGTTTAGGATCTGACAACCCCCCCCTTTCTTTTTTCCCCCGCCTGTCAGCAGTTTGTCGGCATTTTCTGTTGTCACTGACCAAGCCTCATCAGCATATTTAGTACCTGCCTATTACATCCACATTCTATGGATCTAAGTACATAAATTCCTACATGCAAGTATCTTAATAATGCATCATGCTGTATCAAAATAAAGATAAAAAGAACTGCAGTTCCATTTGTGTATCCAGTGCATTGCAAAAATGAACTTCTGAGATGGCGAAAGCTGAGACATTTTTTAGTCTCTAAAGGGTTTGATTGGTGTTGGGAAGGTCTTCTGGCTTTTGTTATACATTTGCTTCAAAACAGATGAGAGAGAGACTCCAAAAGAGATATGTCAAAGGCAGGGACCACAGATGATCTGAGACGGAATCACTGACTGTTGATAGGTCACACCAGATATGTCTGAGAGTATGTTGCATTTAGAAAATGGAGCACCGTAATGAAATGAAAACACTTTTTTATTCAACATTTTGAGTTATTTCAGCTTGATATTACCTGAATGTTGCCTTTTTCTGTTTTATAGGGACCATTCGTTCTTGTCAAAAGTTTTTGATTGGATACCACAAGGCAAACATGACAAGGTTATTTCCTCAGTGCAAGACTCAGGGTGAGGTCATTTGCATTATCACATATTCTAAAATACCCTGCCAATCTGATATATCTGGTGCATGAAATTCTTAAAGCACAGTTATAAATATGTTTCATTAGGTTGGCCTTATAATGCGTTTTCTAAGATGCTGCTCTGAGGATTTATAATTTCATAAGTATTTCTGTATTAGTAATTTCTTATTTTCTTATGAGAAATCACATATCTTCCTAACAGGTACTTATTCTAGGGAACCTATAAAAATAAAACATAGTTAGATTTATACCAGAAAAAAATTTTGCGAGGCTATGAATGTATTACATACAGTGGAATCCCCTTAATATGTTCTTGCTTAATGTGTTCGCTCTTGTGTAACACATACATTTTCTTGGCCCCCTAATATTTTACTGTATAACCTTAGTAATCAAGACAGGTTTAGAACGAATTTATTTAATACATATACCTGCCAATTAAGTGCATATTCTGTGGATCCAGGTACATAAATTCCTACATGAAGTATCTTAATAACGCATTATGCTGTATCAAAATAAAGATAAAAAGGAACTCCCGTTCCATCTACCGTATGTGAATGCACGTAGCCGTAGGCATCATCGGTCATCGTCCTTCTTTCATTATCAATGACAGGCTCGCAGGCCTAGTTTCCCTCGCTTTGTCTCACCTCACGCACACCGACTGCGCGGAGCACAGCGAGCACTGACGGCGAGGGCCAGCCTGTGGCTGAACACACACCTCGCTCTTTGGAGTTTGGTCACACACTCCCCGCGCGCCAAATTTTATTCTCTACGGCAAGAAAAAAAGCGAAACATAGGCTAATTATGAATTTACGTTGGGTGCTTAGTTTTGAACTTTGAACTTGGCCCTAGGCCTAGTCCAACTTTTCAAAAGAAAGAAAGTTCGACACGTGATTTCGTTCACTCAACTGAAAACCACACTATTGAGACTATCTCCTATTGTGTGCCTATTCTTCGTGGACTTCTATTGTACTATTTTACATTGTTCCAGTTGACAATTTATTGTAGTGAAATATTGGCTCCTCTTTCAAAGAAAGCTAAGTATGAGTGTAACTTACAGGAGAAATACACAAGACAATATACTTTTATTCTGCCGAGTGAAAAAAATGAGAGCCATGCTTACTGCAAGGTTTGTGATAGTGATTTTACTGTGCACCGTGGTGGGATGAATTATGTCATCAATCATGTCCAAACACTTGGGCACAAAAAAAAGTTTGAAGCTCAGTCATGTGTTGTGAAAATGGACTCTTTTTTTAAAAAGGATCCAAAGGAGGAAGAACTGAAGTTAAAGGTGATTTCTGCTGAAGAGAGGTTTAATCAATTTATTGTAGAGCACAATCTGCCCTTCACTGTTGCAGACCACACGGAGAAGTTACTTAAGGCCATGTTCCTGGATTCGGAAATTGCCAAGAAATATTCTTTATCGCATTCTGTTGCTTCGACGTACACAAACGATCTTGTAGCTAAGCTACAAGCACAGCCATTCAGCATTGCAACAAAGGTGCCTCTCAGCTCTACCCCATCGTTGTGAGATACTTTGACCAGGACAAAGAAAAAGTTGTCACAGAATTACTCAAGATTGTTGATTGTGCTGGACATTCTACTGGTGAAAATATCTTTAAACTTCTTGACCTGAACGTTATTCTATTCCTTGGAGTAATGTTGTGGCCTTCAGTTGTGATAATACATCAGTGATGCTTGGCATTTACAAAGGTGTGGCTGCTTTTATTCGTACAAAACAGCCTGGCATTATCATTTCCAACTGTTGTTGCCATTTGCTGCACTTGGCTGCAAAAGCTGGAGCCAGCCAATCTCATGTGGTGATTCAGGACATTCTTGTGGATATATACTTTTACCTAGACAAAAGTGCAAAATGGCAGAAGGCCCTAATTCAATTTCGGGAGGAGTGTGGCATTGCCATTCACAAAATTCTAAAATATGGAGCAACCAGATGGTTATCCATGCAGGCATGCATAAATCGGCTGTTTGAACAGTGGAAACCACTCCACGACTTTTTTGCTGATGAGAAGGCAGCCATCAAGGAAACCCATCTCAGCAGTGATAAGTACTCCAAACTTAGGAGAATATGTTCCTTCTTCGATGTCCCCCAATCCAAGCTCTACTGCTTGTTCTTTAAGGAGATCCTCCCACTCTTCACGACACACAGTCTTACACTGCAGAGGGATCTGCCACAGATTCATTTATTGCAGCAGAGTTTGGATGATCTGTTCTCAGATCTCTTCGACCGCTTTGTATCCTACAGAGCAATATCAGAGGCATCCACCATTTTTATGTCAAATTTACAGACAGAAAAAATCAAATGCGTCGAAATGATCTCATCATTGGTTTCGACACCAAGATTCTCCTGGCAAAACTGAGAGAGGTTAAATCACTCTCTTCCTCTGATGAAGATATTTTCTTTGCTGATGTCAGGGCATATTTTTTTCAAAATCTTTTACCTACATCTTGGACAAATTATCCCTAGACTGCAGTTTTGAAAAATGCCAGAATCCTGCTAGTGCCAGACAAATCCAAGGCCACCTTTTCAATGGTTCAGTTCTTTGCTGACAAATTGCCATCAGTCGTTTCACCTGAGGACATCACCGACCTTGAAATCGAATTCAATAAGAATAGGGCAGACACATTCGATTTTGCAATTGATCACCTGGTTGTTTGCCAGCAATGGACTGCCATACAAAAGTTGAAATCTTTTGATGACACCTCTAAATACAAGCTCCTACCAAAGCTAATGAAGGCCATGATGTGCATACCCCATTTGAATGCTGACTCTGAAAGAGTTTTTTCAATGGTTAAAAAAAAAAACACACAGACTTTAGTTCATCTATGTCTACAGCCACATTGTCTGACCTGTTAGTGCAGAAAATGCACATGCTGGCCCAAGGCCATCACTGTTTTTCAGTCCCTTTTGACCAAGGCACACTAAAGAAGGCAAAGTCTGCCACTGCTTATAGCCTACGGGCTGCCAGTGGTAGTACTTAGTGGCTCTCAAGTCCAGACCATTTATCTGTAAATAGTGCACCATGTGACAAGTGACTGTAAATAACAATATTATATTTCTGATTAACAATGTACATAAAGCTTTATTTCTATTTGGATTATACTCATCATTTGAGAATGTTGGACATGACTTTCCTGTACAGGTAGGTACGTACCACACTAAAATTTGCTTTTCTATTAACTGTTACATGTTATATGTATTGTTGTTATTATGATATGTATATGCTATACCGTGTATATGGTAAATCTCCCCTGAATGTGTCACATCTCCCCTGATTTCATGTAAGATCTCCCCATGTCCAAAATTTAGAAGTTGGAAGGTCTGCAAAAGCTGAGACCTCCGAAGTCTTTAATTATACCCACAAAGGGGTAAATGGCATCCCAGACTAACTCCCTGAAGCCAGGATAACGGAAAAAAGGGGGCTGATAATGATGATGATATTTTAAACTTTTTTTTTGTTGTTTGGCTCAAAATTTGTTGCTATGCTTCTAAATTGGGTTTGGGTGAATTCTTAAGTTTCACTATGTAACTACCTCAACTTTTGGAGTGATGCTGTCTCAATATTGTTTTGGCGCTGAAGGAGTCTTGAGAACAGTGTGAAGCATTTGTTTCCAGCTTGTTCATTTTAACTTTGTAAAGAAGAAGATGAAAGAATTCACCTTGTAGCATTGCTTGAGCTCCTTTGCCTGTTTGCTGAATGCGCTAGTGGTACAATGTTGAAGAAATGACGGTTGTAAAATGATTAACCACATCCTTACAAAAAAGGGTTTGATGTAAGCAAAGGAAAATAGTAGATCTTGCAATTATCATCATAAAATATCAGGAAGTCATTTTTTGTAGTATTTTACTCTATGCTCAGATTGTCAAGTACACCGGCTACTCAGACAGCATCTTCTCCTCGGGCCACCCCAAGTTTCATGTGAAGACAGACAACTTCTCTCTTTTCACGGGTCCATGTTTTGTGAAGAAGCGCACGGAGCAGCAGATCAGCAGGTCTGTGTGTATCCCTGCTCTCCCACCATCTCGGCTGGATGGATGCGGCATCATTGACATCTCTTACATCATCGTTGTAAGTGGAAAAAATCTTTTAATTTTTGTCATACATTCTCAAGCATTGTACATTTGCTGATGCAGAAGCATATTGTTCCAGGATATACAAGGGTGCTCTTTTACTTATCATAAAAAAAGTCTGATATTTTCACACAATTTAGTGGTGTGTGTGAAGGACTGGAGTTTGCTATTTATGTTGACCCATACTGTACCATAATGACCAAAAGCAACAAAATTGATACAGCGCTGTGATAGTCAAAGCTAATTGTGACGAACTGGCCTATTCCGTTGTACCTAAAGACATTAGATGTTCACCCACCAAACTTCAGAAGGTGTATTATTGCAGTTAACCCTTTCAGTATCGTGCGCCACAATTCTGATGAATCTGAAACGGCTGAATGTCATCATTCGCCGGTATTCTGGCAAAATGAACTAGGCCTAGTTTACTGGTGTCTGAATTGTTGCAGTGACTTCCTTTTCATCATCTACCTATTCTGTGAGTTTCTAGAGTGGTTTCTCTTACTGTTCAAGGTAGAAAGAACATAGCTGTTGATAATTTGGACACTTTATTTGATTTGGTTGTGAAGTCGAAGTGGGCACAAATCTTGGGTTGAATCTTTTTATCAATCCAACAGTGACAGTGTTCAATCATGGGAGTCATTTAAACTGGATCCTCATAGATCTAGATCTAGTTCCAGTGAATCTAAATCTAGTATGAATGTAGATCTAGATGAATCAAGTGATTCATACAATTAAGAAGAGCCTAGCAGATCTAGATTTAGATTTCTTGATCTAGATATAGACCTCATGGTAATGATAAACTTGTAAAACACAAACAAACATTAACTCCAACACCCAAAACAATCACTTCATCATCAGGTTACTCCATTTTCCATTCAAAAAGTGTTTAGTTTACCTATATTATGATGAAAAATAAGAAAGTTATTATAACCAATTATAGTGACCATATTTGAAATTCTACATACTTTTTCGGGGGGCTGATAATATTGGGGCACTTTATTTCAGGGGTATGATACCGAGAGGATTAAAAATCGAGGTTGAAAAAATCATTACATTTTGTCAAAAACCATGGTCAGAAAAGTTTTGAAAGAATGTTTACACTCTTTGATAT
Organism: Tylodina fungina; assembly: GCA_031762815.1. NCBI lineage: Eukaryota > Metazoa > Mollusca > Gastropoda > Umbraculida > Tylodinidae > Tylodina > Tylodina fungina. Next base: position 7,184 of record JAUEKS010132944.1, read on the forward strand.
TCTCCCAATGCTAGATCTAAATGAAAAACATAGCCTTTTTATTGACTTTCTTATTTCTAAACTTTAGCACATGATGAATGTAATGTTTATGATGATGAGAGAAAAAGAAGTGACTTAGGAGAAGAATTTTATGCTCTTGAATGATGATGATCATGGGGTTCTAGATTCTGGTTAGGATCGGTGTTCTCAGCTTTATGGTATTGGAATCAAAGATTTTATGGAATCCCACAACCTCACGCCCACAAAACTGTCAGTTGTTCATATCTAGAAGTAATCTACAGGCATGGGAATTGTACGCACCTGGGCGTTTATACGCCCCTACAGAAGCTTTCTGTGCGCTCCCAAAAGACGGCCAATATGCCCCAACCACAACGGTTTTTCGAACATTCTCGGTAAAAAAGCTCCTCAAGTTAGGCCTAGTTTCTGTCAACCGTAATGAACAGGAAGCGGAGGTGGAAATGCGACGCATGCGCTGTCATTCTGTTAAAAGTGGCCCCCTGAGCCCCCGGGCTTACACATGTATACTCCTCAACCATCTTCCTGAATTCCCATGCTTGAATCTAGAAATGGCATTGATGTAAAGGTAAAAGTAGTCCCTTAACGTTTTGGAATGAAGAGTTTCGAGCCTTCATTTCTCTTGGGCCAACATATTATGGCTGGTGCTCCTCTCCTCTCCTTTCTCCCTCTCTCATCGTGTTCACCATTGCTGACCCTGAAGGGGGCTAATTACCCATTCTCAGTTATGTAGACTACTGAAGAGCGTATAGAAGTTAGAGCTATATCGAGTTGCCTGGCACAGGGCTAAAACTCTAGGCCTCCTGGGTGAAAGGCTTGCCAGATTGGCCTAGTGGCTTGAGCTCTTACCTTTCACTCTGGAGATCAGCATTCAATACCTGTGCAAGGCTTGCTATAGGCTCTCACTTCCATGCGCTCTCCAGTCTATCCAAATTGGAAGGTTATGGAACTACCCTCTATTGATTTTAAGCACTTTTGTAATCTATTAACGGTGATCAATTAAAGACTATTATTTTTGTTTGCTTTCTTGTTTTCACCAAATTGGCAAAGGCTGTGGAAATTGAAAAATCATTTTTTAAATTTATAATTACACCCTATGATAGCCTGTAACGTCACTATGGCTTGCCTGTATACATATTATATATACGATTGTTCACATTGTTTGGTTGGCAGGCACGGCCTGTGATGAGGTGGTCATCCATGAAGATAGAGAAGGAGATTATTATTGGTACCATTCCCCTGAACAGTCCATTAGGTGCCCCGCCTCCTTTCAGTGAGGTGGTCTCTGACTTTCCGCCGTCTCCGTCAGCCCCGCCCATGGACTTGATGCCACCCCCCTACCAAGAGCGTGAGTTTGTAGCCTGGTGCCATTTTTTCTTGTCTTTATTTTTTTTTTTTTATTTATTTATTTATTTATTTTTTGATACTTTCTTCACTTTCTTCTTCATAAGTGGCAAAACTGTGTGGACAGATCCAGTGTTGGATGTTTTTTCAGGGTATTTTGTCTCGTAGTCTCTCGTTATTGTGGTCAATAGCTGTGATCTGCTAAGGAGATTATACTCCTCACAGTCGCTATCCAATTTGTTATTTCCTCTGCTTCATGTTTTGCATAATATATTATATACCAGTGTGTGTGTGTGTATAATGTGTGTGTGGTGTGTGTGTGTGTGTATGTACATGCTTCAGAGAGAAAGTGCATAAAGAGAGCAAAAGAGATATTAATATGGTTTTGTATGCAACGTTTTCCTCCCCTCTCCGTCCCCAGCTCCGCCAAGCTACGAGGAGAGTGTGTTTGGTCGCGTTGAAATTCGTGATGAGAATGATGACACACACACAGAGGGCCTCCAGACGTGGGCCCCATCCTACCCCTACTATCACTGGGACCCCAGCAACAGGCACTTTCAGGTTCTCATTGCAGCTAAGAGAATGCCTTCGTCTTTATCAGCAGTTCATTGGCTGTCGTCTTTAATTCAGGGGCTATAAGCCTGGGTCACCACTTATCACTTTCGGATGATTTTTTTCATTTTGTTTAAAACAAACGTTTTAAGGCCAGAGGCCCTTTCTAGCGATAACTAAATTGTTATAGAGTATGAACGTGTCAGCTATTGCCTTCCCCAATAATCATGTTTTACGATGTGCTGTGTATAACAACCTCATTATTCTATGCCACCGAGATGGTCATGCACAGTTTAGTGCTGAGTTACTTAGTACCAGTAGAATGAAAAGTAACCCCACGTGACATTGCAAATTGTCATTAAAAGCTCTTTATGTTTTATACATGTAAATAATAACTCGAAAATTCAAAGTTGATGGATTGTAAAATTTAGTCTAAATATTGTCATTGATGTTAATAGCTGAGTAAAAAGAATTATATCATAGGTTAATTATCTCTATTTTCCTCATAGTTCCATAGCTGACCTGTTTGAAAGACATTAACGCCTTTAGCTGTATCTTTGCTTTGGTGGAGAGAAATCTCAGAAAGATGACAAAACTAAGATTTCTCCGAGGATCTTGTGGAAGTACCTCTTTGCTATTTCATTAAAGCTCCTGTTTCCTTTGTCAATGTCCAGATGGTTGCAACAGACCAAGGAGGTACAGGTGACAGTCCTTTCCCCGCAGCTCCGATCATCACCCAACCCAGCAGTTTCCAGGATTTCTCCATGCAGGCATTTCCCTCGGCGTCAAACCCACCATCCAACCAGCTCTGACACCCCAGTTGGAACATACTGAGGTCAGGGTCTTCTATTTTACCCACACCTTGGTCACTAGTCCCTCTCCTTCTGTCTCTCTCTCTCTCTCTTTCCTCTGATTCTCTGTGTCTGTCTCTCTGTCTCTCAAATTCTCTCTCTCTCACTCTTTCTCTCGCTCTCGCTCTTTCTCCTCCCTCCCCTTCCCCCCCCCCCCCCCCTTTTTTTTTTCTCTGTCTACCGATCTCTATCTCTCTTTCTTACAGACACAGGCATTAGTTGAAGAAAAAGAAGTAAACTGTGCTGTAAATCTTTTCTCACAGTAAATTTGCCTCTAGGTTTCCATTCCCATGCAGTTATTAAACTCCATAGATCTAGGGCCTGTAATGTTTTTAAAATTGGTGTTCTGAGGAGAGTGGGGAGAAGGGGTGGGAGGAGTTTCATAAATTGCTTATGTGTTATACACCTTTTTTCATTGTAGTTTCTGCCTTTGTTTCACATTTTTGCATGGATTTGAATTAGCTTTTGAAACTGATGCACTAGGTGATAAAGATTCATGTAGGTTGTTAATATCTCTCTATCAGACAGGATATGACGACACCATCAACAAGCCCCTTGACTGGACAGGTTGTTTTTTCCCAGGGTGTAGACAACTGACGTATAGTGAGGAGCAGCTGGGTGTAATGTGGGATTGGATATGCTTCAAGAACGAGTGAGGCTGTGCGTGTTTCAAGGACCAGTTGGCGTGGATGTACTTTAAGAACAATGTGGACCAACCATGACATTTTTTTTGTATATGCTTGTTAGAATTGTCACTTTGTTTAATTGAAGTCATAGCATGTTGAAAGAAAGAGTTGAGTTGAGGAGGAGGCTGGTGAGGTAAAGTACTACTAGCTGACTTCTGTGTGAGATTCTTTGTCCTGGAATTCTAAAATCGTTCGGTGACCAGGATGCTGTGAAAATGGCAAAAAGAATTCATTCTATACATCTATTGACACTGTTTTGCATGTTATCGGCTATATAATGTAAAGGGGGGTGGGGGTGGGGGGTGTCATTGAATTTTTTTGAGTACAAGTTTTGCATTAACTTCTGACTGTTCTGTCATTTTAAGATACTTTTCGAACTGTTTAGTTCAGATTTGGTGGTGGAAACTAGCTCCTAACAGTGAATTTGAAACATCTCCTATATATCATTAATAAAAGGGATAGACATTCTTTCAGTTTCAGCCATCATCATTGCAGTGACATCCATCGAGCATCTTTCATGATTTGTGTTAGTTCTGAGGTTCATACGGATATATATTATACTTGCAATCGTTATTTAAGATGACACAATGGTGTCATAACTTGTTCATACATGGTTTTCAAGGCATATTGTCGTATTAGGTATTAGGTTGGACTTTCTGTTCTAAATGACAAACTGATTTCCAGGTTCAGTGTTAATCTGATATGGGGTGATATTTGTACTGTCTTCTTGTAGAATTTCTCAGGTGGTGACACAACACCACACGTCTCACTTGCTGAGTCATTCATATCAACTCATCGGACTACATATTCTTGCCAAATTGTTGAAAGTATGTTGAGCCAAAGACTAATTGTTAAGTCCACGATGGCAAAAGTGTTGATGGAATGCAGAAAAGTAAATCGTTGTTTTGGTCTGATTACAAAGAGTAATTATTAAAACTTTTTTTTCAGTCATTGTTTCACAACTGATTAAACAACTGTATTCTTTGCAAACATAGTTCTGTGGGCTAATCACACCACACCTTGTAGAGTTGTAGCAATTCCCTTTGAGCAAAAGGCTAGGAGTTAAGCATTCTTGATGGATAAAATTTCCAATATGCTTCCTAAAAATGTCTCCTTTTTTGATTCTGCAACTGAATAGTGGTAACATCTATTGGTTGTATTATTGTATGATTGTGAGGTACAAGTGACTACTTCTTCCCAAGGTGCATATGTTTTTTTCTATGGTACAGGATCATCCCATGGTTTTGTCAAGGGTTAAAGTCACCCAATACCAACTACCTACCCTCCACGGACTCCATGTATTGTGAAGATTTTGTTGGTTCTTTTTTTCTTATTACTTTCTCCAAAAAGATTTAGATCCTACTTGTTTTTTCATTGGCAAGATATCATTAAAAGTAATAAATGAATGTTACTGATACAAAGAAGTTCTGTTGAAGATCCAGGTGTGGTAATGAGCTGCTTTTGGTGAAACTTTTTTGGAGGGTTGGAAATGTGCCATGGATGAATCCAGTAAATTTTTGGAAAGATCCAACTGTTTTTGTGGATCCAGTATCATTTTAAAGACTCTTTACTCCTGTGAAATGGGACAGAACTTTAGTGTTTTCCTGTGGGTGAAAAGGGAAAACATTACAAAATGTAAAATATAACTCAGTGGTCCAGACATTTTAAATCACTTGGACAAGGATAATATCAGATCAAGATTTAAATTCTAGATCTAAATTTGTAGTCTAGATCTGAAATTTATACAATTCAATATTCTGTTTATATGATTAAATTTGATTGTGATTTCTCAGTCTAAAATCAAAAACTTTCAGGCTTTGCAGAAGGAAGTCCTCTATTTATGATAATATGTGAGTGTTATCTCAACACACTCAAGCAGAGATAACAAAATTTCAGTCTTTCATTTCACTTCATCAGGAGAATGAGTAGCTCAGATGGTAAGAGCTCCTCTCGAAGTTACAAGGTTCTGGGTTTCATTCCCAGTTTGAACAGGGTGAATTTTTTTTCTGTTTAATAATATTCACCACTGGCTCCAACTGGGTATTGAAAAGTCAATGCCAAAAGCCCTTTCGGAGATGGGTTATGAACTGAGAGGTCCTGTGTATAAGTAATGCCTGTTAAAAAAACTCTTTGCAATCGAAATTGAAAGAAGAGTAGGCATATTATCCACTTCGAGGGCAAAACTTCAAAATTCTAAGGAATGTTGATCCCTGCCCATCAACCAAAGTGTGAACAAATTGGAAGGATGGGGTTAGGAAGGGCATCCAGCTGTATGAACTAATTGCTAAAACTTGAGTAAATGAATGTTCGTTGTGACGACACCTGCAAAAAAGAAAATCCAAAAGAAGATGACATCTTGTCCCTGTCCGCTTATTGTCGATTTATTAGGCTTTGCCATGCTTCTGATTCTTCAGTTGAACAAATATTTATGCATTGCTTATTCATAGCCTTGAAACATAATGAATTATTGAATTGCTGTTTACACACAGGAAAAGAATGACATAAAAAATTACTGCACGCTTTTTTCTGAGACTGTATCAATGAATCATGAAATATGATGAAGATGTCTCTCAGATATGGTGACTTATGATTGTAAATAGAATTAATGATTTGGGTGAGAGTTCGAGAAATCCGGTTCTTTGCTTTGCTTTTTTTTATCAGAATTCCTAATACTGCATGAAATATGTGTTAAAAACATTTAATTTAATATAACACTAACACCTTGAAATACTCACACATGCTGGTTTTATTTTTGCATTTTGTGCAATATCAGTATTCCTTTTTTTTATCAAGCATCTTGGTTTGAAATTCATGGAACTTTAGGAATTTTGTGGAACTTTTAAGATGACTTGTACAAATTTGTCAGTCCTTCTTTGCTCTACTGAGCAGCAAGAGCCCATCACCACTTTGGGCCATGAGAGAGTAGGAATAATATGAAAAAGAGCTTGGCAGTGTATATACGATGTTGGCTAATATGCGGCATTGTCACTGGAACGGAATTGTTAGGGGGTAAGTTCAGCAGTTTGAGTGTTCAATTTGTACTTATTGAGTCTTTAGATAATTTAAAGATGACATCATGCAGCTTACATGTGGATTTATGTCCCTTTGTTATAGAACTGCCAATCTTCAGCTTCGAGTTGGATGAAAGTGACACATTTTGAAGCTTAGGCATTGATTAGCTGAGCCTATCAATGTGGTCTGTATGTTAGTCATGCATATACAGAGTGGGTTACTTAGTTTTTCATTGTTATGGGCCATTGTTTCTTCTTATGCATTCTCAAAAAAAACCCTTAAAATGCACACAACATATACGACTAATTATTTAGAAATGTATATTGGCAAAACATGCAAAGATACTTCAAAATGAGAATGATACAGTGCCTTTTGCAATAGGCTGAGTTTATGTCAAATTTCATGAAATTCTGACTCAAGCAATGAAGATACCAACATTTGTGATATGAAATAATTTTTTTAGAACCACAGTCTCTCTCAATCAATCAATCAAAATTTTATTCCACTTTCCCCCATTTACAGGGTTTAACCCAGACGCCAGGTAGCCCTATCCATCGCGTCCTCAACTGCCTGCTCTATCTATTCCTCCTAAGTGGATATTGGTGTCCTTTCATTTGCAACTTTCAAGTTCACTCAGCTAATTTAGCCATCCATATCCTTCCTAAATACACGTCCCATCTATTTTGCTTTGAATAAATTGGTGCAGATGTATTACTGGCTGGATGCTCTTCTTGAATGAATGAATGACTTGAGTTTTTTACACCCCTTTTCAACACATTTTAGGTTATATCAGAGGTGGGACCTACGTTTTAAACGTCCATCTCCGAAAGGACAATGCGACTCCATATGAGCCGTGGGCCAGAGAAAACTCAACTGAAGTGAACCCAGCTGACAAATATAGTTGTATGC
>JAUEKS010134054.1:0-14533 GCA_031762815.1 Tylodina fungina
GTAGAGAGCTGGAACTTGGAACTGTTGAGAAACATGCTGAATGTATTTTTTATATAGATATGAAGGTACACATCTTTATGTTATGAATTATGAACCACTGAAGGTGACATCAGTATCAGTAAAATATACCTGACTGAATACATTTCAACAAATTCCTGTAAATTAAGTCTCACAATAATCATGTTTTTACTATGGGTTTGTTCATTTACTTGAATCTCCTCTTTGTAGAATGGTTTTCTTCCTTGTGAATGCCGATGCATGATGTATTGTGATGCTGTCATAGTGTTGACATCGTTTGCCCTCAGATGTGGGGGGGTCTCTGCGGTGTAGTGGTTAAGACACTAGCCTCAGAAGACGAAGGTCGTGGGTTCGAGCCTAGGTTCACCCAAGATTCTTTTGTTCAGAGTTTTTCTCTGGCCCTGTGGCTCATGTGGAGTCGCTTTGTCCTATCGGAGATGGAACGTTTAAAACGTAGGGTCCCACCTCTGATATATAACCTTAAATGTGTTGAAAAGCGGTGTAAAACTCAAGTCATTCATTCATTCCTCAGATGCGGATTCCAGAAAACTATAACTTTATGGACATGGTGTGTACCAGCAGTGGCAGCCGCAGTGCTTTCAGCTTAAACCCCATAGCAAGCTCCCCTCTGGACTCGGAGCTTCCGGTCATGTCAGGAAACCTGGCCAAGTCTTCAGTGCTCCCAGAGGGCGCTGACATCAACCAGGCTGCCTCAGTGGCTCTTCCCCTCACTCCTCCCAACTACAACTCTCCCAGCTTCGCACACCCAGAGTATGGTGAAGACTGGGAGGAGGGGGAGGAGGAGGAGGAAGGGGAGGACGATGAAGACACCAGTCACGGAGACTGTAACTGCCATGATAACCGCGCAGAGGATATGGTGGGCCTGTTCCCCATGAATGACTTAGACTTAGAGCAGATCGAGAATCATTGAGAAAATGTGACCAGATTGGCAGGTGCTACGCGATGCACTTATACATATATATATATATATATATATGTACACATAAACACGTATGTGCGTTACCCAACTCTGATGAATGAATAACTTCAGGCTGTAAAGTATTGCAAAGATAAACTGTATGTTGTCATTGTGTGTAGACAATTAAACAATGCATAGCAATGTACTAACATAGTAAAGTGTACAAGCCCTTGTAGATTGATTGGAAAGAAAAATGATGTATGGCTTTATTATCTCTAAAGCATGTACGAATCTTTTTTTTTTCATTTTTATCCGGTTATCAACTTTAAATAACGAGACACATAGGAAGCTGTGTAAGTGTTCAACCCTAAAAGTAACATGGCCATAAAGCATTCTTGGTTTGGTGTGGTGGTGTGGTTTTCAACTCTGCTGCTGCCAATTTGTTTTTTCTGCTGATGGATCAAAGCAGATGAAGCAGTGAAAACCAAACAAGGCTTCTTATTAATTTGCAGCAGGGAGCAAGCAGTAGCTGAAGGACAGGCCTCTTAGGAATCGCAGCTAGTCTCTGTGTGCAGCCAAGGTTTCAGACAATGATCTTGTTCTTTTATACTTATGGATAAACGGGTTAATGTTTTTGTCTTTATAATCATAATAGTAGGTTTTCTCTTCTCTCTAAACAAATCTTGTATCTCGTTTGTTGTTTTTTTGTGAAGAAGGCTTATGTGTTCTTCACTGAGCATGAATTACTTCACATGTCAAACCACATACTTTTTTTGTTTCTTTCTGTTAACCCTGAATTTGCAGATACATGTACCATGTTCTTATGGGGTCGTCTCCTTCGATGTGGCGAGTGGAAGCTTATTGTCTTACTTGTGGACTTCTTTTAAGCAAAGTGGTATGCACTCTTTACTTTGGGCTCATAGGATAACTTTTACTATTCTAGTACCTACATGTGAGGTAATGAAAATCCTGAAACAGTTTTGTAGAGATGAATTGGGTGGCCGTGTCGGGTTAATCTGATAAATTTAGAAACATAGATAAGGTCAGAAAAGATATACTTTGGTGGATTCAATGAAACAACGACTGCTGGGGTATTTCGGTCACATCAAAAGACGTGACACACTAGGGTCTAGAGAAAGTAGTTTTGAAGGGAAAGATGGCAGGGAAAAGAATATGGGGCAGACCGAGGAGAAGATGGGAGCAAGACATCCAGGTTTGGCTGCCTGAGGATGCGACGGAGGAAGGTAATCAGGATGTGGACAGAGATGTGTTCCGACGGAGTGTTCAGGCTGCCACATCCCGAGGGATAATCTGAGAGACAGACACAGAGAGAGAGAGAGAGAGCGAGAGAGAGAGAGAGAGAGAGAGAGAGAGAGAGAGAGAGAGAGAGAGAGAGAGAGATGGCTATAGATATTCACAGACCCCATTACCCCAGACGGTTGTGCATCATCAGATTTTACTTTACTTGTGCTCGTAATATCTGTAAACTTGCATTGGGGGTAAGAAAAGCACAAGTATGCCAAGCCATGATAGATTCGATGCATGCATGGAACTACCAGTTGAAAGTTGTGCACCCCCCTGTATTGTGACAGGAGCTCTCCCATGATGGGTGGTACTGTTCTTGTAAGGCCTTGATCCTGCTGGTCAATGATATACAATGTGAGAGCTGGTTCTCTGTCGCTTCACTCCGCTTTCCCCTCCAAAATAAAACAACTACCCTCAATCCCCATGTGAGACTTGGTGTCTAATTGTTGGACGTTCTTTCTGTTGGTATCATGCTCAAGCTGAAGAAACAATTTATGTTGTTTTTGGGTTTTTTTAAAGCAGGCCTTTTTTTTTTAGCACAAATGGAATGTCTGCAGGCAATTGAGTAAATTTTTTACCCTCAGGTTTTTTTGTTGGTTTTATTTTACTCAATTACTGATATTTCTTCATTTTGATAATTAGCTTTGCAAATATATCTTGTCAATTGGTCTTGTAAGATCCTTTCAAAGTGTCTTTTTTCTGCATTTAATTCTGTACCAATGTTTACTCCCTGATATATGTTTTTGAATAGTGTTATGTTACATTGTTTCGCTGCTTCTTTAAAACATACCAAATTATACTATTTCCTGTGTGCACGATGATTAAGTGAAAGCAGGAAAATAACTGTAGCCTCGCCATTGCATCAAATCTGTGTTCCAATAAAGAAAAATAGATTGTGCATATTCAAAACAGGCACATGATAGAAGACCTCCAATTAAGACTCCGTATCTTGTTTTAGGAAAGTCAGTTTCAATTAATCTCTGTCAGGAATATGCAACATTAAAGTGTTACCTTTGTGGAATTGGTTCACATTTACACACATGAAATACAAAACTTTCTTTTTTTCAAGATCTTTATGTCAGGTCTAAGGTGGTACAATACAGGTATTAGAAATGTGTACTATAGGGAACATGTCATACTTGTAAATAGTTTTCTTCTTTTGAGAAACTAAAGCAAAGTCCACCAAGCGAATTATATATTTGTCCTGTTCGAGCTAACATATCAGGATTTGTCCTCAGGCAGCTTTTATAACATAACATGTCATGGAGATCAACTTGGACGATGGCGGATTCTAATACTATGAATCATGAATACTTAACTTTATATAGAAACTTGTATACAATGACAATGTATGATGATAACTCAGATTTTGTAAACATTTCTATTGCTTCAAATAGACAAATTCTTATCCTCACAATATCTTCACATTGCAAGTACTCTTTGAAAAACCGTCTATTTCTTTGTGACATTTTTGTAATGCTAGATATTGTCCAGATCTTTGTGTCATTAGATAGCATTCTGAGAAATCATTCACCCTCATCCTCCTCCCACTGTCAGTGTATAGAAGCAATGTCTGCCTGTGTTCTGCATCACACAACACCAACTTGGTGCTCTCCAATAGATTAAAAATTGTTGCTGTTGCTGCAGCAGTCCACTATTTGACCTCCCTGTTGATCTGGTTCCTGACCTCCATCTCCCTCTTTGTGAGGCTCTACGTTTACCTGGATCACTTTACTCACCGGGGTCATTCTCAGTGGGGGCACGGATGAGATGTAAGAAAATGAAAGAGGTCAATATTCTGTTGAGTATAAAGTGCAGAGACATCCTTTGGATAATTCAGTTCCCCTGAATATTTCTGATTATATTTGTTTTTATTTCTCTCTCCCTCTTCTGTGTTCCTTTGCTACTAAATCGCAGGAGTCTAGAATATGTTTTATTTTTCAACACACATTGCTAGAGTTTAGTTGTCATGTGTGTAACCATCTCTAGCATTGCTATGGGGTCCCACTTACTTTCAGGATGTTACATTCCCCCTTCTCACAGGTCTTCTATTATTATGTCTTAATGTGAATGATGTGCAAGCCCATTGGCTTACTTCATGTCTGATGTGGCATTGCAGTATACCACAGGGCAACACAATTCATTCGGACTCTCCAACTCACACCATGGACTCAATTCTATTGATAGTGTTTTTAATGTGCTTTGAGAGTTGAAGACACATCCTGTCACTTAAATGACCTATTTGTCTTGCAAGTAAAATAAAACTTTAACTAAAAAAAAGAAACAACTCAAAAGAATTATGTGTATTTGTGCTTCCTTTAGTACCGGTATGTACGCCATGACAGTATTAAAAAGACATTTTGAAATGCTCGTCTCAATTGAGCTGCCTTTCCAAACTTTCATCAACTAATTAATGATACTTCAAATAGATTGTTTCTTTTTAATTCACCTTCTTTACGAATAGATTACTGTCATAGGTCAATACATCCCCAGAGACTAAGGAAGAAGAAGAAGAGAATGGGACGTGAGAACTGGAACCTTTTTGTCATCATTTTCATGATACGCCTCACTTATATTTACTCTTCATTAAATGAACAGCGACATTAAGATTAATAATATAAGTAAAATTCTAGAATATCTTTAAAGTCCACCTCTTTCACTAAATGTTTATATTCAGAACTGGGGGTATTCAGGGTAAGATAATCAGAGGCATGACATTTGCTATTCTCAGTGTTGTTATCATGAACAACAGATTCAATTTAAAAAAAACATTTTTTTTTAGTATCCAACACTCTGTGATGGTATTCTTTTGAGAAAGGTTGCAACATAACTAAGTTTCTTTATTGTGGCTAAGTTATCGGGAGATAAATAATTCATCTTTGTGGTTATATTCCTGGACTCTAGGTAGAGAGAAGCATGTCATTTGTTGATTTGATTTGAGTTAAAGTTGTATGTCACTTGCAACACAAATAGGTTATTTAAGTGAGAGAATGTGTCTTCCACTCTCAAAGCACACTGAAAACACAATCAGAGACAGATTAAGCACTTGGTTGGATTATCATCAAGAGTTTAAAGCTTGAGGTGAAAAAATACTTGACCAAGCCCCACTTGGCTGTTGTGTGTGGTATCTGGACAAGGAGGTTTATCTATCTATGGTTCTGTCTGTGCGTGGCCAGCACCTTTGGTAGTTTAAAGTTCTCAAGCTATGATAGCCTGTAGACAATGAGAGTAGGGTGACAAAAGTAAACATTTTAAATTGAAATGCCAGACTTTAAAAATTTTTTATAGTAGTCATTCCGAACCATACGGCTCATAAGGCTGGAGTTTACCCCCGTTTCCGTCGTATGAAGCGGATAGTGACAGATTTTATCCATCACTTTCTTGATAGGATACTAGTCTATCGCAGAATAAAAAATTTATCAACACCTTTTATTACAAGGCATTGATGGCTGAGGGTGAAAAGAGCTTAATGCTGTTCTTTATATTTTCTAACTTTACAAACACTTCATTTTTTTTTTAGAAAGTGAACCATAAGTTGTGAAAATTTATTCTTGAATTACTAAGCTTGTACAATGTGGAACAGACAATGGTGCAACTATTGGACGCAGCTCAAATATTGTTCTGTGAGGACGTACAATTGCTTTTTCTATCTAAGGAACAAGTATTGTAGAGAAATAAGACTTCTCCTGGTGAGGGAACTTTACATCGATCAAATTGTTTCCCCCTGAAGCTTGCTGGTCAACGCGGTAAATCTGATTCCCAAAAATGCACTTGAGATATCTGCTATGGACATTTTTATCAATGAACCGGACTGGAGCGAATGGCACAAATCATTTACTTCCCAAATTTTCATATGTATCCTTTTTACTGAAGATTGTCAGTTTCGGTGCTGCGGCATGATTTTCCTACAATTGTAATACGATATTGTCAGATGTTAAATACTTGCTTTTTGTTGTTTACTTTTTCCTTTACAGATTGATAGCCCTCACATCAAGGGTGTGAATTCATGGAAAATAAACTCCTTTCCATTGGCTGCTAATATACGTCTGACTCAGAGATCTTTAGCACAATGACTTACCAATGTTCTCCCACCTGTGAATCACAGGCTGTTCCTGCTGACAGTGGGAGTTTGATCTTTATGACCTCCTTTCATTCATCTTTTAATGTCAGTTTCATATCAGCATACAGTAATATCTACTCATAAAAGATCACATGATTCAGGGTTTTTTTCTTTGCTGTAAAGTTGACTTATTCCTTAAAAATCAAATATTTTAACTGATTCTGTTTTTATAGATAGACTTTTGTGCATCTGTGGTTAGTGTAAATGTGTGCACAATGACAGCCACATATACTTTTACTACTGTGAGGAGGGGAAGGGATAAAGATTGAGTGTTATATTGAATAAACTGTGTTGACATCTGTGCAAGTTTTGATTTCTCTTAGGTATAGGATACACCACAGTCTTCCAAGAGTATAATATTGAATAGCTGTTAGGTCGAAAAAATGTCATTTTGGAATTGGAAGGATGAACTGTTTTTACTTCATTAAATTTTAAAAGTTAAAAGGTTGAAATAGAATTCAGTGAATGGTAACATAATGTGATAATTACTGACAATGTGCTACAGTTCATTCTCTTTCTTTCTGAAAATAAAAAAGTGCTGATTGGAAGGTGTTTGAAAAGAAGAAAAGAATATCAATAAATGCATGTCAGTCTTTGTGTGTGCATGCATGAATGATAGATAAAAATGCTTCATAATCCTAGTTGCGAAAGAGATGCTTTTTGACGTTCTAGTTCGGATGGGACCATGTGAGTACATTAAAAATTTTTAAACAGGTATCATTTCTAAAAACACTTAAAACTTTATAGGTCTGTCATGTTCACTTTTTAAAAATCTCAGTATTTATTGTAAATATTTTTTTTCTCTCAAAGATGAAACCGTGCTACTAAAGATCGTGTCAGATGTATAACACTTTTATAAATATGTAATATTGCAAGTGAAATGACTTAAACCAAACTGAATAGACAAAAGGCTGTTTGTATTCTCCTCTTTGCCTTTATTAAGAAAACAAGGTTAAACCGAGCTCGAAGTTCGTAAATTGAAATAATTTCATCAGTGACCATTATTTTGTTTTAGGCATGTTCACTTGTACTGTTGAATAAATTTGCAGAAAATCTGACCTGTATATGATATGAATACGAATGTGAGAAATTGTCAGGTTTTCAAATTTCTATTACTGAGGTAGAAAAGTTACAATAGCTGTGGTTGTTTTCTGGACATTAATGCCCACACTCTGGATGAAGGCAGCAGCAGTCCATGTCAGGCTGATGTCCCCATACAGCATAATCTGCACTATGGCAGTTTTGTGGCATCATCATGGATCCATTCATACATGTATGTGCACTGGGCATTAGGGCAACATAACGACATATGATATCATGTATGTTTGACTGTTTATAGTCTTTATTTTTGTGTTTGAAAATTAAATTGCATTATCCATTTTACATAATTTGTTGTTTCTTTCCTTCTATTCTGTGACTAATAGATCTATATGTAAAGTAATTTTTGTGGTCTTTAAGTTAACATTTTTTAAGCCCAAATATGCTTTTGTTAGATGGAAGAAAACACTAGTAGCACCACTAAGCAAATTACTGAGGGTTTCATGTGGGGATATATTGTCATATAATATAATCTAAATTGAACAAAACTTCACAGCTGCTTTCTTCCGACTTACAGGAGTTAGCTTGAAGCACCACTTATCCATATCCATTGCATCCTCCACAGTTAACTTAAACTTTAATTTATATTTTTATTTTTTATTTTTTATTATATATATATATATATAAAAAAACAAAAAACTTTTAACTTCATATCCTACTCTACCGATTTGATCCAACTTAATCTTGGCTTTGTCTACTCTACTTCCATTTCCACACATGTCCTGATTCTGTCATCAATATCCTACCTAAGTACATGCCCCAACCATTGTAACCCACAGCCTCGCCTGTCCCACCAATTCCCTGAAAACCTTTTATCTCCCCTTTTGTGCTCAGACCGTGTTACTTGTGCCATCAGCATTGTGATCCTCATCTGTTCCACCTGGCATGTCTTCGAAATTCATTCTCAGAGCACAGGTTTCTCAACCATAAACTGGGGGTATCTGTGGAGTTGCCTTGTCCTATCGGAGATGGACATTTAAAAAACGCAGGCCCCCATCTCTTATATAACCTTAAATGTGTTAAAAGGTGTGTCAAAATCAAAGTCAGAGTCTACTATTAACCATTTTACTTCTCAGCCTGTATTCATAGTCCTTCAACACAATTCATTAGGAGTCTCCGACCCACACCATGGACTCAATTCTATTGATTGTGTTTTCAGTGTGCTTTCAGAGTTGAAGACACATTCTGTCACTTTAATAAGTTGCAAGTGACATAAAACTTGAACTCAAACTCAATAGTCCTTCCCCCTGGCTGTACCAGACATGGTTTTATTATGCATTAATACCAGTAATTCCCTGAACTTGCACCACTCTTATCACTGAATGCTAGTAACCTGTATGTGCTATATTATCTTGGACACCCAAAGTTTAAGGCTGAATGCTACTTTAGTCTGCTGTTACCTGGTTTCACCTTATCCACAGCTCCTACATTTAATTGCATTGATTAATGGTCTAGTTCCTTCAGTTACTTTTTCAATATCCAAACTATCAACGTACCCTCTAGTATCCTTGGTGTTCCTGCCAACATGACCTTTTAGATCCTACCAATACTAGATCTACCAATACATACAAATTCAACGGGAGTGTCTGGTGTAGTGGTTAAGACACTAGCCTTAGAAGATGAAGGTCGCGGGTTCGAGCCTAGGTTCACCCAAGATTCTTTTCAGAGTTTACTCTGGCCCTGACTCATGTGGAGTCACCTTGTCCTATCGGAGACGGATGTTTAAAAAACGTAGGCCCCCACCTCTTATATAACCTTAAATGTGTTGATAAGGGGTGTAAAACTCAAGTCAAAGTCAAAGACAAATTCAACTAAATAGCCTACACTTAATGGATAAATCAAGGTCTTTATCTCTTTTGGCGAGAACTATCTGTGGTGCAGTAACAGGAAATAACCTAAATCCTTTCACTTTCACTTATCTTAATCACCTGAACAAATCCTATCCACTTGCCTGTCACCCATGAACATCCTATGCACTAGACCAATAAACTCCTTTTTCCAATCTCTCTATCATGCCTCATGGAGGCAACAAACATCAACAATCCTCCTGTCCAAACAATCACTCATTTCAACTACTGGTACCTAACCTTATTTTCTTAAAACTACTACATGTATTTTTTCTAAACACTTAAACAGATCCATTTTAGAACAGTTGTTGGAAATGGAGTAAAGGTTCCTGACGACAGGTCCTGCAAGTTATTGACCTTTGTTCCTCCAACTAGATGATGTGGAGTCTAAACATGAAAGTTTGAAAGACCCGCTAGAGACAGGTGGTAGAATGCAGCTTCCTTAAAGGTTAATCATCAAGGTTTTTCACTGTTATCGTTGATCAGGGATGCCACACAACTTTTAAAAAAATAACTGAAAATTGAAAATCCATGCGCCACGGTCTCACTAACATATGAGAATATCAATTTGAAACAAAAAAATATGGGGTGTACATAGAAAGATAGACAAACAAACAAAAACAACGGGTGTATATCGAGAAAACATTTAAAGAAAAATAGATTAGATGTACTTAACATGACATAATGGGTCAGGATCAAAATAACTGAAATAACTGAAAAAAACTAAAAAGTGGCATCCCTGCCCAAAATGCCACATATTTAGGCCTTATGGGTCTCTTTCTCAGAACCCCCCCAGGTTCTATGGCCCAATGCCCCTCCTGATCCGGACAGCCGAAGTCACAGCTTAAATTGCTTTTCCACACCACAGAGTATCATGTGGCCTCACTATTCTATTCCAGAGGGGTATGGTAACAACATGAACATTTTTAGCACTCATCATCAACATCATCATCATCATCTATTTTGAGACTGTTGTCTCTACAGCATTATCCACTCATCATACATCTAAAAATATTGAATTTCATTCTTTAATCTTTCTCAACATTTTACTGGTCCCACTTTCATTTAAGTTTATTTCTTTATGTCTGACATCCTCTCAAACTCTATATTAGTATTATACTTTCTGAGCAATCACTTATATTAAGTGCCCCTTGATATTACCACCCCAACCTAGATAACAGGTGTCAACTACCTTGTTAACCCCTGAGATTTCCCCACTAGAAAGTCATTATTCTTAAGTACCGTAGATAGAATGATTCTGCCACCTGTCAGTGACTGTCAGTCTTGTTAAGCGTTGTCTAATGCTGGATCTTTTGAAACAAGATAATTCTGAGCATGAAACTGATGACATGTGGCACCACAAAAAAGTTTTAAAACAAAGAATAACCAGTGAAGTCATACATAATGTGGCATCACAAAAAAGTTTTAAAACAAAGAATAACCAGTGAAGGCAATACATAATGTGGCATCACAAAAAAGTTTTGAAACACAGAATAACCAGTGAAGGCAATATAATCTTTTTGAACAGCACCAAAGCAGTCAATGTTTGATGATATATTTGGAGAGAAATTAATAATTAGTAAGTTAGCCCAATTTTGTCATTACTACAAGTAGTTCTTCAGATGAAATCTAATTAATCCCGGGAAAAAAGGGGAGCCAAATTCAGGTTTTACAACAGACCTCCCAACTCCAGAATTTCAGACATGGGAGATTTGAGGGAAAACGGGAGACTTGATAAAATTTGGGGAGATTATCGGAATGAATGTTATATCATATAAAGTCTACACATTTTTCTAGTACTCCTACCTTCACCGAAGATGCAATGTCTGACAGTCTCATCAATTGTAATCTACAGCACAGTACACATTTTTTTAAGAAAAAAGAAATCTGAAAAGTTCCATTTACGCTGCCTATACAGAGTCACAATTTACGGAACAGTCACTATTTACTCGACACATTAGTTACTATCACTGACAGCTCAAGGGCTATCAACAGTGGCTGTTTTTGCCTTTGATAAAGTTTTGGACCAGTATCACAAAATAAGAAATAGTACTATTAGTAGACAAAATCAGGGAGGTTTCACATGAAAACAGAGAGGGCGGGGTTTTAAGGGGAGACTCCCCGGTTTCCAGGAAGACATGGGAACTATGTTTTAATTATCTGAATTATCAACACTTGGCATGCCCAAATTTAACAAATTCACCTTGACTATTGACTGTTTTCAAGTTAGAATTTGGAGTGAAATCCAATTGGTCGTGTCTTATGTATCTATATAGATAGGATATTTATAATGTACTCAAAATATGCTCTATACACCGGTATAATGTAAAAAAGCAGGGTGCACTGAAAAAGGGAGGGGTGTGGGACTGGGGTGGTATGTGCTACTAGTAACTTTCAATACGAAAGACCTAAAACACAAATTTTGTGGGAGGATAAGAATTGAAAAAATATGTTATTAAATCTTCTATAAATAATGATTTATTGCTATAATAGCAACCACCTCAATGTCTTTTCAAGTTGCTAAACCACAAAACTACCAAATGCTGAAAATCTATCCATTCCATTCATCATGATCATTCTGACATCCCGTTGAGAGGACATTGACAGTAAATTTAATACCGTAGTAGCAAAAAAGTTATAAGGTTGAAACTATTGCAGTAAAATCAAGAAATAGGCCAACAACAAAAAGTAATATACACCGATATCATTAAAAAGTTGCATCACATTAACATACATGGAAATTTCTGAGCGACCACTTTAGCAAATGCAGCAGTAATCAATTTAAGCCATTAATTTGGGTCATAGGGCCCAAGCTTATCCCGGTTTCAGGAGAATTTATCAATTACTTTCTGAATAGGATGCTAGTCTATCGCAGAATACTTTTCCAGCCGAAGCTGTACCCATTTTCACCTGGGTTGAGTGAAGCAATAGGGGTATATTTTCTTGCTTAAGGAAAAAAACACATGTGCCGCTGGTGGGCCTCGAACCCGGTCCTCTGGGTCCGCAGTCCAGCGCTCTGTTCGCTCGGCCACAGCGCCCCCTCCGTACTGCTAATATAAAAAGGAACTTTAAGAGGGATTGTTTGAGCGTCTAAATATCAAGCCTCAATGTATATGAACAATGTTTTCTGGGTTGTTGTCTTTTACGCCTATTGGTTCCTTTATCGTGCAACCGTTTAACGTATTAGAAATGCGACTTTATCTTTATGGTAACGTTGGAATTGAGAAAAATCATCAGCACCAAACTTGTCATAAATCGCTTGTCTGAACGTTAGAGATATCCAAAGACACGCCATGGCCTTTGAGATATCTTTGAAATTCTATAACGTCCTCTTCTTCACCTTCGGCTAAATGCAAGGGAAGTAACTGTCCTTCGCTAACTATGTCACTATATTCCGAATTAACGCCCTTTAAAGGCGCTGTTTCACTCTGGCTGCTGTCTATAGAGTCTTCGTCGTCGTCTTTAACGCGTTTGTTATTTTCCCCATGGTCGTTCCTGTGGCTCCTTATCAACCCGAGGTTCTGGTCCGAGCCAGCGAAGGAAGGTTGGCTCTGATAGCTCTCGGTGCTAGTGTGGAAGGCAGGGAGGCTAAACGAGGACGACGATGTTGCTGTACTCAAGCTGCTATCGTGGTGGTTACTATGATGCTGGTTATTGTTGTTGCGGTGGGTGTGATGATGTTGATGATGATGATGAGGAGGAGGATGCTGATGATGATGATGTTCGAAGGAGAACGCGTCTTTAGGTGAGTATGAAGCGTCCGCAAGCGGTGGGTCTTCAAGCGCGTGACTCGAGAGGGGTAAGCTCGAGCTGTCAAGCCCGTCCATAGCGTGCGTCACGCGAGACGTCTCGCTGTGCGTCACGCGTGGACTACAGTTGGCACAACCTATCTCCAGGCCCGAGGGCGAGTCCCCTGGCTGAGGGAGGCTTTGCAGAGGGCTGGCCGGGTGTCTGTGGTGAGAGCGACTCCTCGGTGTCGCGCTGCCGGCTCGGAGGTTGCCGATGACGCTGGACTCCAGTTCCTCCAAACCCCGCATGAAGCTCCAGTCCCACGAACCTGAGTTCGTCATCCTTCCGTCCCGGTCCGTCAATAACGGACACGGAGAGGGTGGATCGGCCTGCTGACTCCACCGACGACCACGTTCCGAATTACACGAGTTGGACAGGTCGCGCTCGTTGGAGCTGTAATGGTTTCTGTATTGAGAGTGAAGAGGGCGGTTGCTCTGACGGTGATGATGATGATGATGGTGTGGATCGTGGTAATCATGCCCTCGATGATTATGATCGTGATGAGAACAACAGCATTCTCGTAAATTCGAATGGTGTAGAGGAGTATCTGATAGTAAGGACTGTTCTCTTTTGCTGTGATCAGGAAGTGAGCCAAGATTGTGTCTGTCCCGAGCGGGACCATCGACCAGGTGAGCTGTCTCAGACACGTCAGGACGAGAACACAGAGGGTCCTCAGAGCAGCCGCGGTCAGTTGGCCATTCGGAGAACACTGGGGAAGGAGACCTGGCCTCGTCTTCGGCCGAAGATGTCGCTTGAGCGTCGTCCATGGCCTCAGAGCGCCGGAGTTTCTTCTTGCCCCTGGAGTGCCGCCGTCGACGCAGCTCGTACTCCCCCGTCTGGCAGTGGACGCTCTTAGTGGCCGGAGTCCAGCCGGACACGCAACTCGAGGACAGGGACTTCCGGACATCCCCGGCCCTGGAGAACTCCCCATGGCGAGAGGGAGGGTACCCGCCTTCCCCTACTACTAATAAATCATCCAGACCGATCACCTGGTTAAGGTCCACGTTGTGGATACGATGCTTCTCTTTCACGGCCGGAGAGCCGGGCCGGAGACCGGTCTGACGTCGGTGGGCGGCAGGAAAGTCCCGAGCCAGGTTTTTTCTGATCGTCTCGCTGCTGGAGACCGCTACGGCGGGTAGGATCACGTGATCTCTCTCCGTGCAGCTCAGCGTGCTCGCCAGCGTGGAATCTGTCCTGGAGCTGTCTTTGGACTCTTTGTCGATCCTGCTGTCGTCGATGGCGGCTCGGACGGTGCCGTGGTTCGGGAGGACTCCGTGATTGATGTACGCGCTGTCCCCATCCGGGCCTCCCGAGCGTTGCATCACAAACCTGGTACAGGGACAGAAAGCGAAGTGATAAGGATAACAAGAAGAAGAAGAAGAAGAAGAAGAAGAAGAAGAAGAAGAAGAAGAAGAAGAAGAAGAAGAAGAAGAAGAA
>JAUEKS010135162.1:0-14530 GCA_031762815.1 Tylodina fungina
TACTACTACTACTACTACTACTACTACTACTACTACTACTACTACTACTACTACCACTACTACTACTACTACTACCACTACTACTACTACTACTACTACTACTACTACTACTACTACTACTCTGTACTGTACCATACAAAACATACTACTGGTATAACATTTTATTGGTACTTATTGTTTGTCTTTCTGTAATGTCAATATAAATTACATGTACTTTGATTCTGCTCTACTACTACTGTTGTTGCAGCTGCTGATTCTCCTCCTCTTCCCTCCTTATACTACTACTACCACCACCACTATAAAATGTTACCAAAAATAAAATGTTCTCACTCACTTTCACAGTCCCTCCCCCAATTTTCTCATATATAAAAATATACTTTTCCCTCCTCCCATTCATACTGAGGCATGCCCCATCACTATATTAATATGCTTTTATGTTATTTCCACTGCCACGGCTCATCCTACTTTAATTATCTGAAAAGCAACCATTTACCACGTCATAATTCATAATTAAAATTTCAACATTTGCATTAACTCACTGGAGACCGGATGTCTGAGAGTCAACATACGCTGAAGACCAGGGTTTTTTGGTGTTTAAAAAAAATCATATCCTACCTTCTAATTACTCAATGGTTCTGAATTCCCTTGATCAGTCAGAAAATAAAAAGTTACCGGCCGATACCCACGAAATCACACATGAAACGATACGAATGGTGACTACAGATGCTGAGAGCTTTTCACGTCCCTCGTCATGATAGGTTTCTCTATAAAAAAAATTCCTTAGTCATCACGATCATGGTCGTGATCGGTCACCGGAGAGTTTCCGGCCATCATGTCCATTTACGTGAAATGTCGCCAGTGAGTTAAGGCTAAAGATCTAAATAGGGATAGATCCATCTGATGTTAAGGTAATTGTCTTCTGAACAAAAGTATTAGATTTATTTTCAATTAAAACAAACAACACTGCATTAGAGCTGTGCACACGTAGGCTAAGCATTGTGGTAGGTCTAGGCCACGGTTGGCCCGCAAGTTTTGCCCACACTGCGCGGCCATTTTTGAGCTTCAAGTAGTCACAGGGCGAAGTGAGAAGCAGAGCGGGACTGCCCCTTCTAGGTTAGTACTGTGGAATTCTGTGAGCCAACGAGACATGTTGCATGTCACGCGGGGACACATTTTGTATGATTTATAAACAGTGCCATTTGGGGCCAAAATATTGAAAAAAAATGTATCTTTTTTCTTCTTCTTCTTCACATACACTGACTGACTCAGTCATACTGAGTATTACTGTCAGTGCGCATGTCAAAGTGACTGGACTTAGTCTGCTGTTGTTTTAAGGGTAGTGAATTGCAGAGCATTCTTAAAGATATCGATATCACTACTGCTCTTAATGTAGAGGGGCAATTTGTTCCGCAATCTTAAAGTACTTGGGAAAAATGAATACAAATGACTGTCAACACTGGAGCCATCAAATCTCTAAGTATGGATATAGATCTAGTTAATCATAAAATTTA
The DNA here is from genome assembly GCA_031762815.1 of Tylodina fungina. Classification (NCBI taxonomy): domain Eukaryota; kingdom Metazoa; phylum Mollusca; class Gastropoda; order Umbraculida; family Tylodinidae; genus Tylodina; species Tylodina fungina. The sequence continues at coordinate 1,512 of JAUEKS010135162.1, forward strand.
ACTTTGTAATGGCTTTTGTAACATTTATTTTTTCAAGGTCTATTTTAAGCACCTTTTGAACTTGGCTCATATTGAAAAAGACAACCACAAATAGATCTATGCATTCTTCACCTTCTCATCTCCCTACATTAAATTGGTTACATTTTGTAAAGAATAGCATTCCCTTCTAATTTCTGTGTTGAAGCAACCCACTCAACACAGGGCTTAAAGTGCACTGCTGTTCTACCCACATTTCCAAAACCAAAATAGTACATGTAATGTTTTATTCTGTAGTCGTCATAGAGAGTATACTAAGTCCGACTTGCAGACATTTCTTAATTCTCTTTTTTTCTTTGCTTTAAGCAAGCTCGAGTACCCAACGTGCTGTTTCTTTTGCTCTTGGTCTAGATTCTAGGCTTAGACTTAGATCTAGATCAAGGTATTGTAGGCTTTGTTGTGCCTTGGAGCTTTCTCAATTTTCATTTAAAACATTTTGTCTTTATTTAACATAGGATGAATCTACACTGATCGATATCTACTTCTCTTCCTCATTCGCAAATACAACGGCAATGCAATACAACATTAGGGCTGGACTATCAGTGGGCTACAGACTGGTTGCTATTAATAGTTCCCAACACCGGTTGGAAATAAGCACAACCTATAGAGATCTATATGTTAATTTTATATGGCTATTGTAGACCTGCCAACATTGTCTTAGTCGGACACTCCACTAGGCCAATGTCCACAATCAATCAATCAAGGAAAGTAATCACATCATAGACTTGAGTGAAAGGTCACTAGATCTAGATTTTAGATGTAGAATAAAGGCATGTATGCACTACCCCTTAAGGCGCCTTTTCGTGAATAACTTCCGTTTACACAGTTGAATTTTAAATATGTTTTCACTAGAGGGTAGCGCCGCCCTTTGCGCATGAGCATGCACTACTTTCTTGGCCTTTTAGCATGTGGTTTCTATTTAAAATGATATGTTTGTGACCCAGTTTGGGAATACCCGTGCGCTAGCAGAGATACCTACTATCCCGCATTTTGCGGGATCATCCCGGAAAACAGTCATCCATCCCGCGATCCTGCTGCCAACTAATGATTTTATCCCACATTCCTTGCATTTCACCCCCTCGGCCCTCCCAAATCATGTTTTTACGCGACAAGGGGATAAATAGTGAATAAAAAATTGAGGTACCCATTTGAGGTACCATGCTCTTTTGAATGTGTCGATAGACAATGGTCATTTCACATCTCAGATTCATTCATACAATTCTTACTTACCGGTCACTGCGCATATATTCTTGTGCATGCTAATTGGATGAACCATCCAATCAGATTATTTATCGTGAATGACCACCGCCAAGATTTTCTTTGTTATCTAGATCTAGTTAGGTGTGAGGTTAGGCCTAGATTGATTTCTTTGTCATTCGGTCTTTTGCCTTCATTTTTGTTCCCTGGTGAGTGGATCCCTGATTTTCAGCTCAAATTCCTGATTTTAAAGTTTTAGGTTCCTCACTGGTGTATCTACAGGTAGGCATCTCTGTTGTAGTCAAATGCATCTTTAAAAAAGAAAGCAATATTTCTTATTATTTTCTTTGGGTTTTTTTCCAATTCAGGGCTACCGAAGTGAACAAACATCATCTTCATTATCATCAACACAATCACCACTACTACCAGCCATCGGCTGACTATTCTATTTGACTCCAACTAGAGTGTTATAGATTACAGATGTGCTCAACTTTCACTCTTTCAAAATTCGGATTTTAAGATAAACTGGGTATGAGGCCTCACTATTCTATGTCATTGAGGCATGGCCATGTGATAGAGAGTACTGATTTACATGGTACAAGCAATATTATGAACCAGTGTAGTTGCTTCAAAGGAAATCAATCCTCTCCTTCTTTGGGTTGTAACAGTAATTTTTAAGATATATTGTCTCGTCAAAAAGTAGGCCTCTACCTCACTAACAGACTAAAGTAAGGCCAACAGGTTAGGCTGTTTTTATACCAGTCGCTTATGAACCAGTAAAGAGTCATATCACATTACAAATTTCCTTTCAGAATTAGTTTTCTCCATACTTGATTTTCAATCAGGCATCCTTTCATAATCCTGTAATATCACAACTGATCATTATCGACAATAAGAAAATAATCAGAGAGCTCTGACTTTAATACTTGTTTGAGAAGAGTTGTTAGTTGTTACATATTATCTTAGATTTATTCACTTAACCTTTAATTTGCTAGCATCTTTTCATCCTATGGATGAACAGGAATAGGAAGAATATAGAAGATGCTGTACTGTTACTTTTAAGCACCATTATGAAACATCTTGAATTATCTAAATCGTATGGAAGGACATTGCTTATTGACTTCTCGTCTGCATTTAACACCATGCAACCGCATGTAATGAAAAAAAATGTTAGACTTAGATGTAAATGCTAACACTGTCTACTGGATATTGGAATTTTTTACGAACAGGCCCCAATTTGATAGACTAAAAAATACTTCATCAAAAATTCTACATACCAACAATGGGGCACTACAGGGATGTGTTCTCTCCCCGATTTTATGCACAATATACACAAATGACCATCAACACGATAATAAGATTACAAAATTAATTAGATTTGCTGACGACTCTTGTATAATTGGCCTGTTAGGTAGCTCAGAAGAAGACAAATTTGTTAACTGGTGCGACAAGAATTTTCTACAAATTAATGTATCGAAAACATAAGAAATGTTTTTTGACTTCAGGAGAGAAAAAAAATCTTGTAACACCGTTCATGATAAAAGATGAGAGGGTTACAACAACAGATGAGTACAAATATCTTGGCATTACGATTAATAACAAATTAACTTCGGACAGACATTTAAATGATAAGTGGTCTTATATTAACTTACAATATCTTATCAAATGAAATGACTAAATACGGATTAATTCCTAGTCAGCCCATATCCCCTTATGTGCCCTTTTAAAATTTACACATTGCTTTTTGACTTTATTTAATTTGACTGTGAAATTTGTGAAGTACGAAAGTGTATGTTTTTTTCTTTTTTTTTCTTCCATCTTTCAATTTTGGATTTGTTTTCTTTTGATATTGTAAACTGCATGTGACCAGTCTCAATTTCCCATAAGGGATCAATAAAGTTCATCTAGCTTCATCTAGATATCTATGCAATTTCCATTGCCAAGGGTTTTGTCGAAAATAGTAAAAAATAGGTAGGCCTACACTCCATTAAAAAAAATCATAACTCAGTAACCGCTTGGAATATCATCATGAAATTTTCAGGATAACTTATCGTATAAACTACTGACATTCTTTAGTATTGCTTGTCTCAGGATCATGAGCTAACTCTTAAACCCATTGGGTCTCTTCTTCTACTTGTAGATCCACTCTGATGATCTATTCTATCACCTCTGTTGTCAACTGCTGCCTCATACTCATTGCTAGACTCTAGATCTAGATTAGATCTATCACCGTCCGACTCAACACTCTCTGTTGAGCTATTAGAATCATCACTTTCAGTCTAAATATTCATCACATTAGTCAAAATTCTTGATCTAAACACTTCATTCTCATCATCGGAATCCATTCTCAATCACAGCATTCTCAATCACATAGCTGTTTGCAAAAAGGCAAATGATACCCTCGCCTTGTTAAAATGCAGCATTTCTCACTGTCCAAAACCCATCATAAAAAAAGTGCTATAAAGCCCTTGTAAAACCTGTTTTGGAATATGGCTGTTGTATATGGGACCCTCACAAAAAAAAATCAAATACAAGAACAAGAAAAAAGTAAAGAAAAATGCAGCAAGATTTGTAATTAATGACTACACATTCACATCTGGTAGGACATCATTAAACCTTAAAAAGTGAGGATGGATATCATAAGAAGAACAGAGCCAGAATAAAAATCACAACATTCTATAGATGAGTAAATGAGCTTACTACTTTTCAGGTACCACTAAATCAACATTATATCAATCCTGATAGAAGGCCAACCAGATAGTCAGGCTATCAAACATACAGTTTGCCAGCCTCCAATATTAACAGTCATTTATATTCATTTTTCCCAAGCTCTTTAAGATTGTGGAACAAATTGCCACAGTAATATAGATACATTTAAGAATGCTCTGCAATTCACTACCCTTAAACAAACAACAACAGACTAAATCCAATCACTTCGACATGCACACTGACAGCAATACTCAGCCTAACTAAGTCAGTCAGTATATGTGAAGAAGAAGAAGCAGAGTACGGTTGCGACGAAAAAATTGAAATCAAAATCAATAATTTTATGCTTCGCAAAGGAGAAAATTCACAGACCATGGCCAGCCATTACAGAATCAAGGGATGTTTCTCATGAATAATATTATAGTCACGCAGTTTTTTGTTATCGCTCTTTAAGCTCCGTACATTGAGAATCCGACTTAAGTCAAACTTAGCAATGGCGATGCATACCAGCAGTTTCAAATTAAGCCGAAAATAGCAAGTTAAGGGTTCAATGAACAACTGTGGTAGTTACAATTATGGTTATAATCATATATTCAGCACATCCATAGAGTCACCATACAATGTCACCATACAATGGTCTCATTCTCACCCTTGGTCTTTCCTCGTAGCCTGTTTCTGTGGTGTTGATTTATCCTTATTGACATTCTTGGGTTTGATGACTGGTTTCACCTACAATAAAAGACCAGAAATACAAATCTAGCACCATCTGTGTTCATTCACTAAATTAATGACTCACAGATACAGCAATGTTATAACATATCTCACCCACTCACCAGAGAGCAGCATTATTTTGTCAAAAAAATGAAGTAAAGCAGTGTTATATATATCTGGCAACTCTGACAAGGGGAGCCACTCTGTTTTGTACTCTAACGGGAATAAACATAGAATGGTTTTAGTTCTGCTTTGGTCTTGTCTTGTAGATGTTATTCATGCAATTGTCATACTTTAACATGGTGTCAAATAGATGAAGCCACACCTATTCACACGGAATTCAAACGTGTGGACGTGGAAAATCGGAAAATGAGTATACAATTGTCTGTTATTCAGTAGACAAAGGCAATCGAACAATGAACAGCATAACTCAGACCTAGCCTAGATTTTTACTTGAATAGAAACCAAGAGCAGAAAACCCTCCGCAATTTTTTTGCTGAAGTTGTCCAGGTTGGGAAGCAATATTTACAGTATTGTTACACTAAATATCGACATTAACAGAAGTTTGTCAAAGCTACTCTCCTAATTCTAGGACTACAATGTCATAATGTCCAAAATACATCCTCCCAGAGAACTTATCTTTGGGAAAGCCCATACACAAGCTGAACAATGGCACATGTGGCAGCAAGAGACGAAATTATATCTCCAATTAGCGTTGGTGAAGTACAGTAAAGCAGACAAGCGTGCAGCCTTTCTTTAATTGATTGGCAGGAAAGGGAGGGAAATTTACAATGCATAGAACATCCCTACAGCAGACAAGGACGAAATTGATACCCTTTTCGAAAGTTTCTCCACATATTTTAAACCGAAAGAAAACCTAATACTCGAATGTTATCGCTTCAACTACAGGATGAGGGCGAGTCTTGATGATTTTGTTACTGAATTGACAAAGCAGGCCAAGCTATGCACGGAGAACTTGAGTCAGAAATAATCTGTGATAGAATTGTGGTTGGTATTCACAGAACAGAAGACAAAGACCGGCTTTTGAGAGAGGCATATCTTACATTTGAGAGTGACATGAGCATATATCAAGCAGATGAGGAATCAAGGAAAGGACTGAATCTTATGAAAAAAGAAGCAATTGTGAGCACAGTTAGACAAAAACAAAGTCATTCTGGTTAGAACATAAGGAAGATAGAGGTGGAGTAGTGCAAAATCCTCAAAAATCAAAATGCTCAAGAAGTGGTTTGCTATATGGGAGAAACTGTCCTGCCATAGGTATAAAATGCCAGAATTGTGGAAAGAACAATCATTGGAAATCTGTTTGTAGGTCCAAAGCAACTGTACATTAAATTGAAGACTATGAAAGCAGAGAATCTGAAGAAACTGATACACATTACATAGGAGCAATTCATCACAAAGAGTGCATAGGTAATCAAGCACAATCAATATGTGACAACTGAAATAAATAATATGGAAGTGAAGTTTAAATTAGACACGGGTGCTCAAACCAATGTACTACCCTGGAAAACTTTTATCCAAATGAGGAAATTTGGAAAGATTCCTTTGATGCTGACAAAACATAAACTTTGCAGTTATTCAGGAAACAAATTAGAAGTGAAAGGACATGCAAGTTGAGAATCCTGGGCCGAAATGTAAAATTTTACATTGTTGACACACAGGAAGACCCCATCCTAGGGCTGGACACATGTGAGAATCATGAGCTGGTCAAAATACTGCAGATTCATGAAGAAAAAAGGCAACAAGAAGAGCACTGAAAAGCCAAATGAAAGTGATAGTGTCAACAATAGCAACGGTGGTAAAAAGCAACCATTATTGAAAGACTACAGAGAGGTTTTCAATGGGCTCAGTAAATTAGAAAAGCAGCATCATATTGAACTAAACCAAAACATCAAGCTCGTCATACACGCCCCACGGAAAGTGCCTTTCATTTTACAGAAAAAGGTTAGAGAAGAACTTGATAGTATGGAAGCTATGGGAATCATTAAAAAGCAGGAAAATTACAGATTGGGTAAACAGTATGGTGATTGTCGAAAAGAAAAATGGTTCATTGAGAATATGCATGGACCCAAAAGATCTCAACACAGCAATAAGACGAGAGCATTACGCCATGTCAACCCTAGAGGAAATCATATCAAAGATGAATGGAGCTAAGTATTTTGTTAAATTCGTCGAAGCCCACAGCTTTTGGCAATTAGAATTAAATGACCCAAGTTCATTGCTCTGCACAATGAACACTCCTTTTGGAAGACTTATTCCTCAGTTTTCAATTGGAATCAGCTCCGCAACCCAAAGTTTTCCATAAACACAGCAAAGAGTTGTTCATAAATGGAGACGGTATCGAATCTTTCTTTGACAATGTCATATTAAGGGGGTAGATCTGAGAAAGAACTTGAAGAGAGATGCAGAAGATGTCTAGAAATTGCCTGAAAAGCAAATCTGAAGTTCAGGAAAGAGAAAACAGTACTGAACCAAAGCGAGGTCAAATATTTGGGTCACATTATCAGCGAACAGGGATTAAGAAAAAACGGAAGCCATAAACTCCATGACGGTTACTGATATGAAAACACTGCAGAGATACTTGGGAATGGTGACATATGTTGGAAAATAAATCTATCTGAGCTGACGTCACCACTGACAGAACATCTTCAGAAGGACATTCAGTGGTACTAGACTGAGAGACATGAAACGGCAATGAAGAAAATTAACAAACTTATCACAGAGAGTTAAACTTTGAGGCAGTTTGACCCAAACGAGGCTGTAACAATTACGGCAGATGCATCTCAGTATGGGTTGGAGGCTGCTCTTCTCCAAGAAAACCGGCCAATTGCATATGCATCACATACACTGAACCAGTCAGAACAAAATTATGCTTAAATTGAGAAAGAGACGACAGCTGTTGTATTTGCTTGTAATAAGTTCCACCAGTACATATATGGCATACCAATCAGTGTTGAAAGTGATTATAAACTACTAAAGTACATATTTGCCAAACCCCTGGAAAAATGTCAGTCTCAAATGGTCCACAAAACAATGAAGTTAATGAAGCAAATATCCACGTCCATACACTGGTTCAGAATATTTCTGTGTTCTCTAAGACGGATGACAGTTACAACAGCTCAAAACAGTGATTAAGGAAGGATGGCCAAATTTAATGATAAGTCACAAATACCAGTCAACTTGAATTTTTGGGATGTAAGAGAATCACTTACCTATGAAGACAGAAGAATCTTCAAAGGGGAAGTTACTTATACCAAATGGTCTGAGAAAAGAAATGCTCGCAAAAGTTCATAAAGAACACCTTGGTATGGACATGTGTAAACAGAGAGCTAGAGAAACAATCTATTGGCCGGGCATGGCTCAAGACATCATTCAACTTGTGTCACACTGTGATGTCTGGCAAAAACACAGAAATCAACAGGTGAGGAAATCACTGAAAAATCATGAACAACCCAAACACCCATGGCAGAAGATAGCCAATAATGTTTTCTCATGGCAGAATAAAGGTCACCATTTGGTGGTAGACTATTTTACAAGATTTGTTGAAGTTGCTCTCCTTCCCAATACAACAAGTCATTCAGTTGTTGCACACAATAAGTCCCTCTGTAGTCGACATGGCATTCCATAAACTATCCTCTCAGATAATGTCAGTTACTATACAAGTGAAACGTTAAAAAATTTTGTTGCAGAATGGGGAATCATTCACAAAACCAGTAGTCCATATTTCCCACAAAGCAACAGACTGGTGGAAAAAATGGTGCAGACTGAAGAGCTTAAAAGACCCATATCTTGCCTTCTTGAATTATAGAACAACTCCGGGAAAAGAGACTGCATCCCCAGCAACGCTTCTGTTTGGAAGACGCCTAAGAACAAATCTTCCAGCAAAAAGTGAGCTCTATCAAACCAGTCAATCTGACAACATTATGACAGCCCGCTACAAAAATCACGAGATCCAAAAACATTACAAGGGTTGAAAGGATCTACCTTGTCTTCATCCTAGAGATGATGTATTCATCAGGACTGCTGGAGAAAGAGAGTGGACGTCAGCCACAGTTGTGCAGCAAGATGTGGCTCCTCGCTTCTTTATTGTTAAAAAGGTAAATGTAGTCCCATAACCTTTCGGTCGTAGGGGAATGAAGTGTTTGAGCCTTCATTGTTCTTGGGCCAGCATATTGAGGACGGTGCCCAGTCTTTACCATCCCCGACCCTGAAGAGGATCAGGTACCCATTTACAGCTGGGTAGACTGGAGAGCACATGGACGGGAAAGCAATAAATTGCCCTGCAAGGGAATCGGACCCCAGTCGCCGAGGTGAAAGGAAAGTGCTCTAACCACTTAGCCAATCCAGCTCGACATTACTATACACAGCATTTATCCCCATTAATGTAGGCTCTAAAAGTTTTACAATGGTGGGCATTGAGAAAGTTTAGGAAGCAAAAGACCCACTTGTTAGACACATCACAAACTATTTCGTATTTCAAAGAACTATTTGATGACAACAACAACAATAACAACAACAACAACATCAACAACAACAGTAACAGCAACAACGTGTAGGTAGGAAATATTATAATTTTGCCCTACCAGCAACACTACGTCCTACTCTTGCAATTTTCACAAGTAACTCAAAAATATGTGAAGAGTTTGTGACCTCAAAGTTATTGGTCATTGCCAAAGAAGCCTGGACTACTATTGGCACCTAATATAACAAGATAGTATTTTGAAATGTGCACCTATCATGCTTATCCAGTGAGTCCATCAATAAACAACATAACATCATATGGGAAGTGGATTCAAGTACCAGGCAGGATAGTGCTAAGGTGTCAAAGACAACTGGTCTCTTGATGTGCTAACTATTTATCCAGTATCCATACAAAAAGGATTTGAACAAGATAAAAAAAGAACCACCTCACTGTGATGTCAATATGGATGTGTCAACCCGGTTTGCATGTGACATTTCATAGGAACAGACATCACAAGAAGGAAACAAAACAAATACGAGGACAAGAATAAAATAGACTTAATATAGTAAAGCAGTGTAGATAAGAAACATATGGAAAATCCACATACATAGAGCCAAGACTATCCTATCCACATAAATAGAACCACGACCACCCTATTCACATGCATAGAACATGATTTCCTTATACATAAAACAATGAGCACTATATTCACATGCATAGGCCTAGATACAAGACCACTCTATGGAGAACAGACCTTGTTCTTGTCCCAGGTCCACCACACTCGATCACCTTCCTCAATCAAGAGAATCATGGGAGAGAAGGTCCGATCCATTATTTCAACTTTGTGCTCCCTGAAATAACAACAATAAACAGATACAACTGGCTGCTCATTAGACAAGGAGAAAAATATTGAGAAATCTTAGATATGTGAAGGCAGCACTACTGTTTGGCTTGGAAATCTGGATAACCATAAAAACCAACTGCAAAAATTACAAATCTTCATTTATAAGAGCTTAAGAATTATTCTCAGAATACGAACAGGAACTAAGATCTGTGGGACGCTGTGGTCTAGCGGCTAGAGCACCGGACTGCAGACCGAGAGGTAGCGGGTTCGAGGGTACTGGCAACCTTAAGCAAGAAAATTTACCCCTATTGCTTCACTCAACCCAGGTGAAAATGGGTACAGCTTCGGCTGGAAAAGTATTCTGCGATAAACTGGCATCCTATCCAGAAAGTGATAGGAGCAAAAAAATATTTTTTAAATATTTTTTTAAAATCATCTGTCACTGCCCGCTTCATGCTACAATATGGCAGCGCTGCTCTGCAGCTGACGCTAGGTTCAAAGTAACCAAAAGAAAAATTGCCTCTCAGGATAATAAAGATCTACTAAAAAAAAGGACCAATCAGATGCCTATAGAGGAAGTAATGGGCAGAAGATGACGTTGGATTGGACGCACTCCAAGAAAGCCAAGCCATAGCATCATCAGACATGCACTGAGATGGAGAAAGGAAAGGAATAGATCACAATGTGAACAGAAGTGATAGATAGATAGATAGATGAACTTTATTGATTCCTTATGGGAAATTCAGACTGGTCACATATAAATCCAAAATTGACAAAGATAGAAAAAACAAGAAAAAAGCATGCACTTTCATACTTCACAAATTTTACAGTCAAATTAAATAAAAGCCATGTGTAAATTTCAAAAGGGCACATAAGGGGATATGGGCTGACTAGGAATTAATCCGTATTTAGTAATTTAGTTTGTGGGTACTTTTGAAAGAATATGGTCTCAAGATAAAAGTCAGCGGCAATCTTTAGTCTGTTGACAATACTTGGAAGCGGTGACGGATGGCGATAATGTGGACAATGGGCTTACCTTGGTGCTCCTCTCACACACACAATGCAGATGTGAGTTCGTCCCATCTCCGAGCTTTCTGTCCTCATATAGTAGAGGCCTGGGCGACTAATGACAAATAGGAGAATAAAAGAAGACATTATGTGACAGCTTTGACATAAGTAAAATCAATGTTTCAAAGCTTCAACTTCTCAGTTTTCTGACATTTTGACGGAAGGTCAGAGAGTTAATGTGAAATGCCTAGTTTTGGATCAATCAATCAATCAATCAATATTTAACAATTCAATTTATATGTGGTTATATATCTCTATCCACCATGTCCTCGACACTTAAGTTTTGAAATGCTTAGTTTTGGTTCAATGCTAGAGAATAAATGTGATATACATAGAAGATATCACTTCCAAAAAAAAATAATAGCTGAAGTGAAAAGAGCTAACAAGACAAATAATATTCAAAAAGTTAAGCTCCCTGCCCTTGATCTAGACCATTCCCAGTTGTGGCACTATAACACGGATATGAGAAAACAGAAACCCATCAACTAGACCAAGCCCTGTGTCTTCGTGAATGAGACGTAGAGAATAGGAACTTACTTGAACTGCTGCCTGTGAGTACCAGACACTGTGGCCACAATATTATGATTCTTGCCCTGTTGTCTCCTAAAGCATCCACGCTCCATCACATACTGGACTTCATTCACTGTGTGGGGTGTGTTGCAGCCTTTCCACGACCATCGTACAGCGTGGCCTTGGTCGATGAATATAATCTGTGGGTTGAAGCCCTCATCTGTCACATCAGCCTCAAGGTCCAATCTGCGCTTCACAAAAACTGTGAAAGGGGTGCAGCGAATCTTGTTGCTGCTCACGATGAAGAAAAAGAATCATAACTATGAAATTTAAAAGCAATAGGCTTCCTTTTAAATAAAAAATAACTCCACTGTTAAAGGATATGATGAAAGAAATTGGTAAAATTTTCCTTTCCTCAGAAAAGTGAATTTGAACTTTGCTTTTACGACATGCATAAGATAGCACACCTTTACTTGTCTCCTTCAGCCAGGTAAGTGTAAGTTGAACAGATTAGACTAGCGTTTTTTTTTTCATGTCATTGTAAAGGATATGCTTCCAGTTAAATTAAAACAGAATTTTGAAGTGCTTTCTCACATCATTCTCATAAAGGAATATAATACCAAACATTTATAGTATTCCTGTTATAATTATAGTTTTCAAAACATGACCTCATTAACTTGTTATTACTCTATCAAAAAAGTGTAGAACCCAACACATTTATCAACTGATGTTCAAGATGGCACAACTTTGACTTACATAGCAAACTTGTACTCTCCCTCCATCAAAAACTTTTGTTCATATTCTCCGCGACAGTCATTGGGTGCAGCATTGTATCCTCCAATAACAGGCCTTAGGTTGTCCCCATCATACACCACCTATCATGACAAGATGTTCGTGCTTCAAATTCCTGTCTCCTTTATATAATTCAGCATTTTCTTGTAAAACTAGGGCCTGATTCATTAGCTATTTTATGCTTCAACCACATTATATAATATGCATTTCATCCTTTATGGACCTGAAACATGTAAATAAGACACAGCATCACAAAGTCCAAAATAAGTGCCTACAATTCAATAAAACTGTATCCATCAGAGACTGATAGGGTAAACTGTAGAAACTAATAAACAGTCAAAAAAAGATTTTTGTCAGTTTCTCGCTATCCAAAGAGAAAAAGAATGGCATATAATATAAAAGGTATCGAGACGGCAAAAAGACACCTGACAATAAATATGAAGGAGACACCAGGATAGAATGAAACAAGAATGACAAAATCTGGGAATATACATTGACAGATCATGAGACAGAACATTGTGTCTTTAGTTAACCGCTTTATCAGAAATGACACTAGATAATGATGATGATGATGATGATGATGATGATGATGATTATGATGATGATGATGATGATGATGATAATGATGATTATGATGATGATGATGATGATGATGATGATGATGATGATGAT
>JAUEKS010136268.1:3167-14457 GCA_031762815.1 Tylodina fungina
CCCCCCCCCAACTAGGAGCACGCGGAAATAATGAATTTTTAAGAGATGGGAGGGGAGAGAAAGTGAGTCTCCAAAGAAGTGTTATCGCTATCGTCGTCATAACCCTACTTGTTCCCCCCTAGATGACCTCAAAGTCACACAAACCAGACTTGCCTATTATCGCCGGCTGCCTGGAGGGTCTGACAGCCTTCATGCTGAACTTCACTCAGTCTGCAGAAGAAGGTCAGTGGGAGGGTTATTCAACTTATTCATGTGCTACGTCGGCCAATCGCTGACCCAAGCGCGTGTTTTATGCCACTGCCATTGATGGATTTAAAATGATATTAGAAATGCAATTGAATGGCGGATGAAATGTTCGTACCAATTCAGCGCTTTTACGGCACCACTCGCCCGGCTGGCGACCTAAAAATTACCGGCAGTGGTAGACATTCCGTATCTGCAGTCTACACAGACTTATGACACTAAAGCAAAACGCGCGCCTGCCGCCTGATCCTACGCACGATAGCCTGCACACGCGATAGCTGAGCTTCAGCTTCCCATGCCATCTTTCACTGCAGCCAGCAACGGGCTTTCCCCGATGAGTTACGCGAGACTTGTCTTACTGCCGCTTTTTCCCCGTACTCTTTCTTTCGGTTCGGCAACCATGTGGCGGTTTTTAATCTCTGAGCCCCCAGCAAAGAAATTATAATCAGAAGAAGAAAAGAAGCAGAAGAAAGAATATGAAGATCTGGCCCAAGAATAATCAGTGCTTCAAATGCAAAACGGGGTCAAATCTTGATTCATGACGAACCTTTCAATCATGTATCTCTTTTTACTTGCAGTATTATGTTGTGATATAGATTTACCTGGGCGGTATAGCAATGAAAACAGAAAATAAAGTTGTTTTCCAAAAAATGGTCAGCAGAAACAGTGTTGTTATTGAAAGTAATGTTTATTAGCAATAGCAATAATAGCAATAGTAAGACTATTTAAAATAGAACTGCATTTTCAATCAAAGGGTCTGGCCACCTGAAACATTTTCTGGCAACCTCAACTTCCCAGGTTAGGAGCCCGACTGGCTCCTTAGCCTGGCTTGCTAAATCTCAGGCATGCAATTTGTACCATATATGAGTATAAACTGCTTCAGGGAATTTAGGCGGAGATTTTCTCTATAAATCCTAACTGTGAAATTAAAAAAATGTTTTTTTTCATTTCTTTTTCTGATTTATTTCTTCATTTCTTTTTCTGATTTATTTCCTTTAGGTTCAAAACATTCGTATGAAATTTTTAAATACGTGCGAATGGCCCTCGATCCCGGCATAACGTACACAAAATTTGACGTGCCACGAGCTGCATTGAAGTTGTTGACCCGTCATGCTGGGCAGTTCAGATCGTACATAATGGATGAACATCAGGTTGGCTGTATTTGATTGTGCAGGATCATTGACTTCGCTCCTTTTGGGGACGAAATTTAACTTGTTTCAAGTATTTGTTGGATGTGAGCAAACAAGGAAGTCTTTCTATTTTAAGTAATCTTTATATTTTGAATTGAAACTGAAGACGGATTGATGTTTTGATCTATTATAGACTACACTTTCATGGAGAAAGAAATTGCCTGAAACTGAATTTAGAAAATATAGCGCGGCACACAGCTCAGTAAGCATGAACGATGATGAGATAATGCAGACCTGCCATTTATCCTGATTTAATCAGTGTATCCTGATTTTTTGTTAGACGTTTAGAGCAGATATCCTAATTTTGTAGCATTTTTTGTAAAAAATACTGATTTTTTAACAATTGTATTCTTCATTGTGTTAGTTGATCCTTATTTTTTTTCCCCAAATACTGATTTTTTTGACTGGGTATCCTGATTTTATTTGAAACATTGTGGCAGGTCTGGATAATGTATTCTTACTTACCAGAATGGGTCTGTATGTTTTATGTGATTAACGTTTTTGATTTCAAGGCGGTTTTTGAAAAACTCTTGGCCTGGAGTCGACACAGCAATAGAGAGATCATTCATCTGGGCACCGCAGCGCTGGAGGCTTTTGTGAAAGAGGTAAGATTCTGCATTATAGCCTAGATATCACTTTCTCTGTACACAACTTTGAGCAGTATTGAAATTGTTTAAAATCCTTCTTCTGACACCATCTAATGTTCTCTGACATCAACAACAATCATTCACACATTGGGGATAACAGGAGGCCGCCATGTTGTCTTGAGATCGAATCCTTTATTTATTCAGTATCGCGAGTAGTTTCGAGTTTGAGTATCGATACTGATATGTTAGAGTTTTTACTGTTCATATCATTTTAAAAGTTTATTCTTTCATCCATTCCACGCAGTCATGCTGGCCATTGGGGTGCTCCAGCTGATTTCTCGACTAGCTCTCTCTCTCCATCCTTACTTGCTCTCTGTCTTTCTCAGGGTGTGGCTTCATGTTTCACACTTATTCAGTCCAGGATGCATTCCTCTCTTATCCTATTCAAACTGCACCTCTTTCTCACAATTGGGAAGCCCTGATGATTCTGAGATTTGCCCATACCATTTCATTGTGCATTTCTTTAATAGAGCAATGAGGTCTTTGTAGGTATCACTTCCTCATTGGTCATGCAGTATTTTTATGTGAAGCTGTAAACTTTTGAAAGCATCTCATCTCTACGACCTCTTTGTTCTATGACTGCTGTTAATAAGATTCATTACTCACATGCTTATAGAAGTATTGATATGACCAGGGAATGCGTCAATCTGTTTTCTGAGTCGAGTGATGTGTTATCATTGTATAATTATGTTGTATATAGCTTGTTGAAATAATTTTTATTAGTAATTAATTAGTAATTAAGAGAAAATCTGTCTGTTTCAGATTTCTGAAGCTCTTGTAGAAAGAGCTAAGGAAGGCCAGAGAGAAGGAGCTGTGTTCAAGGTGCTTTGTTGTGAGATTTTTTTTTGTGAGATGAGGGGAGGAACATGGGTGCCAGTTTTCCGGGCTGTCCCGGAAATCCGGGCTGGGGAAATTGTCATTTCAAAGTTTCCGGGGTGACGTAGGCCTACCCTGAAAAATTTTTGCATACGATCGACCGACGATGGCAAAGTTAGATCGGCCTACCCGCCGCTATGAATGAATTCATGATGTTCGAAAGTTGTGCAAAATCGAAGACATTTTTTGTCGCGGTTCTTACCCTAACACTCAAATACCTCACCGACGCGGGGAATCAGTGGGTGAATACTAGCACCAACGATAGGAATCGTTACTTGTTGAAGCCTTCTTTGAATGATGCTTTGATACAATATAATCGGTTTGGGCGGCCTCGGCTAGGCCTAGGTTTTGGTCAGGTCACACGGGGGACCGCTTTCCTGATAGTGATATCGGTGAGAAAGGCAAAAAAACCAACAGATTCCTTTTGTGTTTCCTCTTTTGCGTCAGTTTTCTACCTCGTGGATGTGTTTATTGGAGCGATACGTTTATTTTTTACATGAGTAAAACATCTCAGATCTTGATGTCTATGATCTAGATCTAGGAGTAGAACAGCGAATACAAATGTCAGACACTGCCCTTTTTCATATAGAAGTACATGCAATAAGTTCAATAAGATCTAGATCTAGACAGATAGAATTAATATGTGATTTTGGAAATATAACTTCCCGTTCGAGTAGTATACGAAATATTAAGCACGAGTCGACACAAGCTTTGTTCTCCGCTGTGGAGGGATCGCAAGATCAGCCGCTTTGTGAAACCCGCTCAGATCTTAACGTCTAGATCTAGATCTATATATCTAGGCCAACGACTATGAGTAGGACAGTGAACAGTAATGTCAATGTCAAACACTGCCCTTTTTCATGTAGAAGGAATATGTTCAATTAGATGGATTGAATTAATATGCGATTTTGGAAATATAACTTCCTGTTTGAGTATTATACGAAATAGATCTATTAAGCACAAGTCGACACATTATGGGCGCACTGTTCGCCGCTGCGGAGATCAGCTGCTTTGTGAAATCCGCTCGGATCTTGATGTGTAGCCTAGATCTAGATCTAGGCCAAGATGACTATGACTATGAGTAGAATAGCGCATAGAAATATCAGACACTGCCCTTTTTCATGTACCGGTAGAAGGAATAAATTCAGTTAGATGGATTGAATTAATATGCGATTTTGGAAATATAACTTCCCGTTTGGGTATTATACGAAATATTCACGTGAGTCAAAGCAGGAATGAAAATAGGAGGATTCACCCCATTTCGAAGTTCCTCCCGAAAAGTGGAGCGAAAATAGGAAAATACTGGCTTTGGTCCGGAAACTGACCTGTGTGGCCACAATCAGCGCTATTTCCATTTTCGGGCCAGAAACATAATTCTGTTTTCCCCTTCGTGTGACCAGGCCTGCCAATACGGCAGTTTCTAGCCAACATTCCGTTTTGACAATTTCCACGGAAGGACAAGAATGGTTTTACAACACTTAGTCACTGCTTAACTCCAAGCATGTATTGTTAAGTATTTGTAAGAGGCCACAAAATGGGCATCCGAGACACAGAATAATGGGAGGCAAGGAATGAAATTTACTTTCATTTTCATCACATTTCCCTTTCAGGGCTGGGAAAATTCGAAACTTGCTATTTCAGGGCTGGGAAAATTTTTTGCCGGCACCCATGAGGAGGAAAAGGCTGCTGAGGAATGATTGCTTTCCAAATTGTTTCACTGTTTCACAAAATATCAGGGATGATAAGATGTCACATTGTTTTTTTCTCCATCATTTGAAAATCAAACTTTTAAAATGCTAACTAGGTCAAGACCTTCAGTCCCTGACTAGTCAGCCAATTCTCTTTAAATTGTTATCCTCATATATGGATGTGAACGCTAGCATATCAAATTAATTATTCTTTAGTAGCCAAAGTGTAACAGTTGGATGGATGTGAACGCTAGCATATCAAATTAATTATTCTTTAGTAGCCAAAGTGTAACAGTTGGATGGATGTGAAGTGCTAGCAGAAGAAATGAGACGACTGCTTGATCCCCTTTTAACTGAAATTTATGCGGCCCTAAAGACCCTTTTTATGTTTGTTTTTCAGTATTTCCTCCTGCAGTTCCGCCTCATAATGAATGATAAAGAGGCCACAACCAAACATGCTTCTCTGGCCATCCGAGCCTATGGATTACTGGCTGCTGTGAGTATCTTTGATGAAGCTTGAAAATATAAACGAAATGACTTATTAAATATTCGACTCTCACTTCTTACATTATTTCATGCATGTATTGCTGACTGTTGTGCTGTGAATGTTTAAAATACCATATATATTTTAATATGATCAACTAAGAAAATGACTTGCTTTTCATCCAGCCATGTCGTACCTTTCTGTCGGAGGTGGATGCGCAGTTCATGCTTGGAGAGATGATAAACAAGTGTGAGCATCATTTCTTTAGGTGAGATCCTCTGAGAAAGAACTGTTTTTTTGGTATGCGTGTTTGCTGGTTGTTGAAAAATATACCGTTTTGTATGCATTTTATGAAAATAAAAATAAAGGATTTCATTCAAGATAGAAGATTGCAATGTATTCATCTATAAGTATATAAAAAAAGTACTTGACGTCATTTTATATATAGGTGCTATAAATGATTTTTTAGTTAGTAGTGAATTAATTTATTCTTTTAAGCATTTCAATATTTCCTTCACAATAGGAACAGGATGAACAATTTGTTTTTGCTTAACTCTTTCCGGACGTATATCGATATATCGGTGCTGATTCCCACCCCCATCCAGACGTATACCGATATATCGTGGCTGATTGCCACCCCCATCCAGACGTATACCGATATATCGTGGCTGATTCCCACCCCCATCCAGACGTATACTGATATATCGGTGCTGATTCCCACCCCCATCCAGACGTATACCGATATATCGGTGCTGATTCCCATCGGTGCTGATTCCCACCCCAATCCAGACGTATACCGATATATCGGTGCTGATTCCCTCCCCCATCCAGACGTATACCGATATATCGGTGCTGATTCCCACCCCCATCCAGACGTATACCGATATATCGGTGCTGATTCCCTCCCCCATCCAGACGTATACCGATATATCGGTGCTGATTCTCACCCCAATCCAGACGTATACCGATATATCGGTGCTGATTCCCACCCCCATCCAGACGTATACCGATATATCGGTGCTAGCGGGTCTCTGTATTCTTGTTTTGTTTTTACGGTGTTCTCCATTTCATTTCACCCAATGAATGTTTAAAAACGCTAACCGAAATATATATAAAAAAGAAATTATAAACTTCCTTTTGAATGAATCGGATCTTGTATTATTGTTAGGCCTACTGACATTACCCAATTTTCACATTTCATGGTTGGCACGAATTGCGTCTGTACCCCCAAAAAAAATTCCGTCTGGAATGAGTTAATACTAGTGAAATTCATTATAAAAGTATCTTCTCTATGTTGTAATCCACCAACTATTCTTCCTTGTTGACTGGAATGAGTTAATACTAGTGAAATTCATTATAAAAGTATCTTCTCTGTGTTGTAATCCACCAACTATTCTTCCTTGTTGACAGCCCAGGGGAGGATATGAGTGAGCGCTTGCTAGCCTTGCCCAGTTACCTGACTGCAGTGGCCCATATTATTCGGCAGGTGGATTCTGTAAGTTGGTAGCCATCATGAACATTCTTTCCTAGATGTTTACTCATCGTGAACACATTTTTCTTTCTTATGTTCATTCATTCAATGTGGACATTATTTTTGTGATATTTACTCACTGTGAATATGCTTCTTTGTGATGTTCACTCCGAGTGAACATTCTTCTTTGTGATGTTTACAGAGGGAAAAAGGACGAGACTAAAATGCATTAGTTGCATCATCAGATGATTTGCTGATGTTTCTTTTCCATTTGTATCATAGTACTTTGGTTGCTCCATTTGAAATCTTCCTCAAGATTTTTTCCTTCCAAGTTTTTTCCTTGACCAATATTGATGCTGCTTGAGTTGTCCAATGTATATACATTTTCTTTCTCTAGACGTATTTTATCATCAGAATCACCATACACCACATATAAAAATGTCACTATAAAAATACTACCCACACATATGACAGATCTCATGCACAGCACAAATGTCGCTCGATAAAGACACCACCCACACATGTATGAAATATCCCACTCACATAGCACACACATCCCTACCCACGCCTTTATGAAGCAGTCTCCTGCTTTGAGTGTTCTAAACTCGTGTTACAAGGAAACATCTGCTAAGCACAGAACAATTAGCCCACAATTATACACTGTTTAGGCCTTTAGATGAACTGAGCATTTGCACCTCCTTACCAGCCAGCATTGGGTGACTACATCTGGGATAGCTGTATTACTGTTTTCACCCTTATACTAACACCACTCCTAATACAAATGACGTAGTCCAGTCCTGGCTTACATCTACCACACTCTGATAATAATAATATCAACAATAATAATAATAATAATAATAATAATAATAATAATTATAATGATGAAATAAATATCACATTAATTGTATTCTGTACATTTCAATGTTCCACCCTGTAAAGCGATTCGAGCCTGGTAATTATTGGAAGAAACGCTATATAAATGAACTTCATTATTATTATTATTATTATTATTATTATTATTATTATTATTATTATTAATTCAACAATTGTCATTGCGAGACACAACTATGATACATAACATTATTTTGATCAAGGTAATCTTTAAGAAGGACAGTAGATGACAAAAAGCGTATGTTACTTCAGGTCTATTAATGTCTACATGTTCAGATTGTCAGTGGTTTATTGGTGGTTTGAAAACATGTCTGTCTACTGTCCACTAATATGATGCATTGTGATAGTAAGATTATGTTTCAATCAACTCTGTCTTTGTGTGGAGGACAGCATTGTCTATTAGTATTACGACGTTTGTAGTACACTGTATTCCTGAGCACCATGCCTTACCACTTACCTGTTGTCAGGTGTCCTCCCCACATGCTCTGGTTATGGAGCGACTGGTTGTGTCACTGATGGAACATTTCCCGCAAGTCAGCAAGAAACTACAATTCGGCTGCATCAAGTCAATCCTGCTTCTCCTTCTGACCCTGGTGGGAAAAGCCACGGTATTCCAGCAAGTTCTTGCCCATATAGGTCAGCATGAAATTAATTGCCCGTTAAGTCCACACTTAATTAGTGTTGTTTATAAAGTGTTCTTTCAGGTAAGATTACGCTGTGCACCTCGTGTATCTACTATCTTAATAGGTAATAATTTTTTAATGCACACCTAGCAAATGAATACAGTATGTGCCATTTGAATGTTCCAGAGGAGTAGACAAATACCTATAATTGCAATCACAGCGACCCGGTAACCGTACCATGTGGGCAGGATGTGTGACCTCATGGTTTCTGACACAGATGGTTCAGTCTGGCTGGCGGGAAGATTTATTAACTCGACGACTATAGGATGTGGTTTTACAGCTGTCGTGCGATGTCACGCTCAGCATATCTAATTTTCCAGACTCCTCATTTAGGGTAATACTATATCTTGCTCTGTTTGTCTCCCTGCTGTCACAATGTTGTTTCCCATCCTGTCACTTAGTCTCCCTGCTGTCACAATGTTGTCTCCCATCCTGTCACTTAGTCTCCCTGCTGTCACAATGTTGTCTCCCATCCTGTCACTTAGTCTCCCCGCTGTCACAATGTTGTTTCCCATCCTGTCGCAGTGCTTGATAAGTTTACGTAGGCCTATACGTCACCACTCTACCCTCCCCTCCCCCCCGGCCCCTCTCATCCTCATCCCATTGTCTGCTATCAGACTGGGTGCCATTCAGCGAGCGGCCCTACCCTAGGCTAGGCTAGTAGTTACAAAGTAGGTCTTGATCTACCAACGCGGTAAATGTGTCGTGTGTGCCTCGCATTGCTAGCTCGGGTCCAACTGCCAACCCCCAAAGCAAATCCTGTGTATTCCCATCATCAGAACGGTATCTCTAGTCTCTAGGCATAGATCTATTTAGATCTATATTATTAGTACCTTAGTAAACTAAGGCCTATTTAATTATTACATCTTTATTCGCCGTTGACCTCCCCTTATTGTTTCTCCTCTTTGGTTTTTTATTTTTATTTATCAACATTTCTATATATCGACATCTTATCAGGTTCCGAAAGCATGTCGATATAAGTGGATTTCACTTATTATAGATAAGATATTAAGGGTTATATTATGTCGTAGACATTAGCCATACATCTCATCAACACAATGCATGAGAGGATGAAACTTTGGTGGTCGTTCTTAGACCATCACAAATTGGGTACATCAACGAACACCATTCATGCCAACATTAAATGATGGATGACATGAGTCCACTTCCAACTGTCAATCACCCAGCACGATGGTGGCATTAGCACATCAGTCAACACAGCAAGAGTATTGGTAGGGTTTCACAACCTAACAACACAGAAAGCCAAACTTTCAACACTGACTATAAGAATTCTATCGCATGCTTTTATCAACTGTACGGCGGCTTTTCTTCCTGCAGAATTGTGGCCAAGACAAGTACAGGTTGTCTCATGGGTGGTTCCGCTCTTGGAAAACCAAGTGAGTTGTGCTTTTCTCTGACCTCTTGTCTTACAAATTGTATATGCTTCAATTTAGGGAAGATGGGAGGTGGTGGAGAGAGAGCTAGTGAACATGAAGTTTTTTGTACGTTTCGTGATCTTCTGAGATTACACATACATCTGAGATTACTCATGCAAAATCTAAAAACTTGTTGAGCCTAATTTAGCCAAAAACGCTCTTGTTTTAAAGGTAGATTTCCTTTATATATTCATGTATTGGAATACAGATTGCTAACATTAAATAGGGGCTTTCAGTTGTTGGAAATGGGGAAAAAATTAAAAACCTGTACCTCAGACAACAATATCAATATTGGTGATTGTTGTGAACTTTTGTTATTGCTTGTGACATGTACCACCATCACAGATTACAGTTATTATCTTTTTTGAGTACTTTCATCTAACTTTCTTATACTTTTACCTAACAAGAAGTAGAAGTGCCACAACATTATAATTTAAAGTTAACTTGTAGGATAGCTTTGCTTCTGCTTTATGCCTTGAAGAGTCTATACTGTGTTGATAACTACATTAGTTATTAGCACCAGTGGGCCATTTTGTATTTAGTCTCATTAATAATTATCTGTTTTATAAGTTGTGAGTATACATGGCTGAGAGTCTGGGTGCAGAAGTGTGTTAGTATTGCTTTTTGTAAAGCGCCTGGAACCATTGTGTGAGTGGATGCTATATAAATCATTTGTATTGTTTGTATTGTCACATTACAACTTACTCATGTGGAACTGGATTTATTGTTTGTTTGTTTGAAACGTGTTTTACACCCCTAGCAACACTTATTAGGTTATATAAGGGGTGGGACTTACGTAATAACGTCCGTCTCCGATAGGACGGGGGTGGGTCGCCATGAAAACGCCCACACGACCAACTTTCAAAATCTGCCCCCCCGTGGGGAGATTTGAACCCGGGTCGTCCGCATCTGAAGCCAAATGGTTTATAACCACTCGACCACAGGGCGGCCCTGGTTTAACTCTTTCGCTGCCAACTGACGCGTGACGCGTTGTTTGGCAGCGAAAGAGTTAAAGTCGTGTCCCGTACGTTTATAGAATGTCTTGTTGTCCTGTTATGCACAGGTACGGTCGGTCTTGTCAAAAGACGGGTATCGTATGTCTTCTTATAAACGTAAAGCAGAATCCAGTCTTTTGAGCGAGCGATTCGACTTATATGGCCCGAGCTTACCCCGGTTTTAGTAACATGGCACGGACAATGACATATTATTGTATCCGCCACTTTCGGAAACGGATTCTTCAAGTCTGTCGTAGATTACTTTCCAGCCTTTGCCTGTATCCATTTCCACTTGGGTTGAGCGAAACGAGTGACAGGGAATACACTTTCTTGTTTAAGGGAAAAAACAAAACAACTAACTGTCGCCTTCGGGGTTCGAACCTCTCGGCCCGTAATCTAACACTCTAACGCTACGCAGGAGCCGCCCCCCCCCCACCCCTCTTTGAAATATAAAAAAATAAAAAAATGTATGAACGACTTGAGTTTTACAACCTTTTCCAACACATTTAAGGTTATATAAGAGGTGGGACCTACATTTTAAACGTCCATCTCCGATAGGACCAGGCGACTCCACACGAGCCAGGGCCAGAGAAAACTCAGAAAAAAATCTCCCTCCCTCTCTCTCCCTCTCTCTCTCCCTCCCCCCTCTCTCTTCCTCCCTCTCTCTCCCTCCCCCCTATCTCTTC
>JAUEKS010137376.1:0-14452 GCA_031762815.1 Tylodina fungina
TGTAATATAGTGTAGTGTAAAGTGGGGTAGTGTAATGTGATGTGATGCAGTGTAAAGCAGGGTAGTGTAATGTGATGTAATGTAAAGTAGGGTAGTGTAATATAGTGTAGTGTAAAGTGGGGTAGTGTAATGTGATGTGATGCAGTGTAAAGCAGGGTAGTGTAATGTGATGAAGAGTAAAGTAGGCTAGTGTAATGTGGCGTAGTTTAGCAGCGAAGTCATCTCTCTCACTACGAAAAGTAAGCCACGACTCCGGCTTTAGAGAAGAGTTGGAGTCACAGCCCGTTGTAGAAAATAATGTCAGTAAAGAACAAGACTTGTGTGTATACATAAATGTGCGTATAAGACATAGTCAGTACCTAGAACAAGAGGGCCTTAGGAAACTAGACAACATAGGAATAGGAGTAGAAGCGAATAACTACATACACCACACCCTCTTGGCCGCCCACGAGTTTGACAACGAACCGAATTTTCTTGATTACAGACAGCTCATTCACGATCGATAATATGATTATTACATTTTTATTACATATTTAGATATAATAGGCCTATCATCGCAACGACATTCCTGACCAAATGAATGCTTGCATTTTGGGGATAAGATCAGCAAAGAGATCTGGGTGAAACTGAGAGACAGAGATATTTCTATTTTACAAATGAGAAAAAAGGGAACAAATAATCATGTACACATTGGAACCGTACCCTATCAGTTTGAGTTTCTTATTGTTGTAGGATTGTATGTGTCTGTTTTGAAGGGACATTGCTTTTAGGCAGACAGAGTTCTCCACAACACTTCAACAATATTTTAATTAAGTAATAGGGAAACATAACAAAGTTTAGTATCAAGAGTGGAGTGATAGCATTGGATCCGAAAGACAAGAGGTCCGAGAAATTATTTATGAATTAAAGACAGGAGAAGAATGGACAGCGAAGCACTGGTAAGGATGGCGGCAGGAGCAGCAGCCGTGCAAGGCAGCATGGGGCTTCCACAGCTGGGAGTTCGGAGACCAGGGTCTGCTATGGTGATAGAACAAGTGAGATTAGATGTTCTCCAGGAACATTCTATTTACAGACCATGTAGTCCTTCCGAGCCATTCGGCTCATACGGCCGGAGCTTATCCCAGTTTTCGTAATATGAAGCGGACGGTGACAGATTTTATCCATCACTTTCTGGATAGGATACTAGTTTATCGCAGAATATTTTTCCAGCCGAAGTTGTTACCGTTTTCACCTGGGTTGAGTGATGCATAGGGGTAAATTTTCTTGCTTAAGGAAAAAACACATGTGCCGTTGGTGGGCTTCGAGCCCGGTACCTTTCAGTCCGCAGACCAGAACCCTATCCGCTCGACCACAGCACCCCCCTTACAGACCAAGTATCAACGATAAATTATGAAGAGAAAGAGAAATCAAAGACGAATTGGGAAGAAACTTTGGGGAATAGGGGAATGAAAGTCAGCACTGGGCAAGCGTCAACAGCATTATGCAACGCCAGTCAATCACAATCATGTTTCCAAGCAGCGAGTGCCAGAATAATAGAATGATAATTCATAATGGTTTATTTTAGGAGACCAATCAGATTGAGAGAACAAAAATCTAAAAACACTTTTGGTCAACAACAGTAGGCCTATAGAGAGATGGAGGAAGTAACAAATAGGGGCCCCAAGTCCAAAAAGAATCTCGACATTTTGAAATCGACGGAGAAAGGTTCCAGGACTGTTGCACGATAAAAGGGCGTCCTTGGTGGTGTGAGTGGACTACATGTTTTGCCCACAACAATAATCACACAGATAGGATCGTTATCGTTCACAAAGATAATGAGTACGGAGTTGGATGTAGCAGAGATAAGGATACATTACTTCGTTGGTCTCAGGACAAGTTAAAAAAAGAACAGAATAAGAAACAAACATATACATATGAGAGCAAAACTCAATGTTGCAGACGTACCAAAGCAAGATTAGAAAGTAATGCAAGACAGACTGAGGTATGCCTGGTGAAAACTAGGGACCGTAAGCGAAAGGCACGGGAATTGCCAGGAAAAACAAAAGGAGGATAGCTCCCCAACATCACGACTAGGGCAGAAGTGGAAGAGAACCACACGATGTTGAGACAGAAAATTTGCTGTGGCGATCCCCGATGAAGATAAAACCCCGAAAAAAAGAAAATTTCAATTTAGAAGACTACGCATTGTAAGATTAATTAGAATTATGTGGGTTAAATGTGGTCTGGTGTGATGAGTAAAAGAATGTGGCGTCAGCCTTTTCTTATCTAGAATTGATCTTCTATTCTAATGTCAGTACAAGACAGTCTAAGTTGACAATGAAAATAAAAGTGCGATGCTCGCGGGCAAAATGGGAATCAGTGCACGTACGAACAATTCTTATAGCTTAGAATCCTAGAATCTATATATAGATCTAGCCTGTTTGTCTACCCGGACGGTATGTGTCGTCGCACATTAGCTCTCGGTTTTTAAAGAAGCACTGAATTAAACAACTGTCCCGACCGAATTCCCTTCCCTTTGCCACTCGGATCTACGCCAGTTCTAGAATTCGACACCGATCGATAAAAATTCAAGGTCTAGATTCTAGCAAAGGTTTTTTTAAGGACAATGCGTATCGTATTTAGCCTGCTGATTTTAAAGTTGAACAAATTGTCCGAAGAAACTTATATTTCCTGTTTGCAACTGAAATCGGTAGTAAATGGGAGGCGTTCTCAAAGTTTGTTCCCCGTAAATTTGCCTGTTTGCATGGGATGTACGGAGGCCCCGCAGAAAATTTGGTGTATCGAGTGCTCTCGCTAGTTATCTAGGCAACCGGAAAACATTTTAAAAAACTGCAACAAAAAGCGCATCGATTATTGATCTAGAGACATACATACTTGACAACTACTAGAGACATACTAATAGAGACATGCATACTTGTTTCATGACATGTTCTATTCATAGCTAATATCGTTTTGCTGTCTTTTTAATGTACAGACCTGGATATTATTATTAATTAATTAAATAAAGCAATTCTTTTAACTTTGAAAACAACAACACAGCTTCGAAATAATTATTTGTTGACAGTTTCTTTGTTTTGTTCGTTCCTATCTTAGCTGTTTTATTTACAAATACACCGCATTTTGGGAGTGTCCGGGCACCCTTGCATAGTCAAATTTTTTTTTCGCTTGGAGTCATCAGAAAAAACAAAAACAACAGCCGTCACAGACAGATACAAGACATTAAATTTGATAGCTAAATTGTACCAGCATCTATCAAGGACATCTTCCTGTTTATAGAAATGTATAATTCAGGATTTTACAGCGAGCAGATGCTTAAATTGAGAGCAGGAAAAAAAACCCGCGAAGTGTCGGGCACCGGTACTTGCACTATAGATCTAGATCTAGAGCCTGATATCTAGATATAGACCTAGGCCTCAGGTGCTAGATAATGACTTTCTGATCCTAGGTCGGTTCTGTTTTTGACCACTTTTTGGCATCGGGTGCATGTGCACGGTAGGCCTACTTCGTTATTTTTCACGTCATGACGTAGGTATATCCTGGAGGGAATATCCTGGATTATAATCGTCCTAACCCTAACCCTGACCTTAATCCTAGCCCTAACCCCAACCCTAAACCCAACCACTAACCCTAACCCTAAAAATTGGATCGTTATAATCACACGTCATGGCGTGGGAATATCCTGGATTATAATCACACGTCATAAATAATATATCCTGGAGGGAATATCCTGGATTATAATCGCCCTAACCTGACCTAACCCTAACCCCTAACCCTTATCTTAATCCTAACCCTAACCCTAACCCTAGCGAATTATCCTACAAAAAGTTAATCACAAATCATGACGTGTGATTAACCACTTCGAATTATAATATAATTGAGTTGATTAGGCCTCTTCACATGAAAGGACAAAAAATATGTATTCGCCAATGTTGACCAATAAGTTGTTTGTCGGGTCTGTTCCCCCCATTGGGCTATATTTAGAAACCCCTTACAGTTTCAGTTTACAAAAAAATAACATTACAAAAATCAAAACTCTAATTGGTAGATAGTGGGACTCGATTATTTGAATAATAACTATAAACATGACATTAAATAGATAGGTGATAAATGTTTTACACAATATAGATTCGCAGAGACTGGAGCTAAGCAACCACTGTGTACAAAACATCACTTCCTTTCGCCGTTCCGTTCGCGAGAGGTAAACACGAATAGAACCTTATGCTTGAGGGCTAGAAGTTCCGAGACACGAGATAATTAGTAGGCCTAAATACATTGACTGCCGGACGCTGCATTTAATATGGTGAGCTATTTTACCTCATGGAGTGCATGTTTTTCTGTAAAGTGTACTCTGAAACGTGATGTTTCATAGACTATAAGACGAATAATATCCGTGCAATGAAAGTGAAACACGACAATGTTGCTTATCTACTTTTAACACAATGGTATACAAATCTCATGTATTCTGATGTTTATACTCTTCCATAGCTGAGACGACTTCATTGCTATGATATAGCCTACTGTGTCATACGATTTGTATGCAATGATTTTTTTTGTTTTGTTTTTTTTCGCTGTGGCTATAGGATAGAAGCTGTGGCTATACTCCCGTCCAGGACAGGAGACGGGAGGAGACAGGAGTATAGAAAATGTGACTATACTCCTGTCCAAGACTGCTATTTGTCTAGATCTAGATCTAGATCTAGAATGCCTCGAACCAACTAAATTGTTGTTTTCGTGTCTGCCATCTTTGTTTAGCCTACTGGTGGAATGGAATGGTATTTTTTTTAAATGGGAGAGACAGACAGTAAACAAAATATAAAAGCATTGTTGACATTATTACAAATTTGAGCTTTTGTTAGTACTTGTTAGTGTTATTTCGTTACCAGATACCATCGGTACCATGATTATTGTTTCATGACAACAACTCTTGGCACGCTAAATACTGTAAACAATCTAAAATTGTGACCCGCTTAAAAAAAAGAATTAACTTGTCAGAAGACGTTAGTTGAGGACAGACCATGGAAGTGGATGTTTTTTGTGAAAATTTCTCTTCTTGGATTTTCAATAAGCCTTCCGTGTGAAAATAGCACTAAAGTTAGGGAACAAATTTTCGTCTTATCAAGAATTAGAACTAGAATCTAACTGTTAAAACTTTTGAGCAAACAAACTTCGTTAATCTCTACAAGAAGGACGGCCGCACTATCACAGTGGCACAAATAAAAAATGCCCGAAGAAAACATTCAAGCCAGAGTTAAAGTATTCAAATGTCATTTTTTGCCTGTGTACATCATGGTCCTTATAAATCAACTGTCACAACGGATGAAGGATCAAATCAATCGACGATCCAATCTGGTTGTGAATTTTGCATAAAGTTCAGATGCTTGACAGTAGTTTGTTAGTTTTTACCCAAAATGGCCCTGCACATAATCATGAGTGTTCGGTGGACGAGTTCAAACACTATCCATCACAGAGAAAATATGGTAAAAATCGTCCTGAACCAGACCGGTTACAAATATTAATCAAGGTCTAGACCAAAAAGAATAATTTAGGGACGCACAGAGAGATCTAGATATTATACATTAGGGTAAGATTGGCGCTGGGACGGATATTGATTTTCTCTATACTCCCGTCCCGGACGTATACTCCCGGACGGGAGTATAGCCACTTCGTTGGGTTTTTTTTAGTTTTAATTTGATAGATCTATTTAAGGAGGATATTCACTCATTGTGCTATTAGTTTCGGTTAGGGTTCGTTGTCAGTTTTTCTTTTTATTGTTATGTAGGCTACGTTTTTGTCTACCTCTGCTTTTTTTCTATAATTTTTTTCATCAATTTTATGAAATAGATCTAGATCTACTTCCACAGTTATAGGACTGAAAAACCTGTTAATAATAACAAAAGTCAAAACAGTGAATGAAAAAGGACTGCTGTTTAACACAAAGAAAACAAAGATAATGGATACTGATAAGTGTCTACAAAAGACAAAAATAGAGATCAGTGGAGAAAACATAGAGAACGTGGAACACTTTGAATGAATACCTTGGAACAAGCATACAAGGAGATGGAGTGACCTCGACAGAAATAAGAAGAAGACTGGCAATAGCTGCACATAAATTGAATAGTCTGAAAAACCTATTGAAGGGCCAAAGCATTCGAACAAAAATTCAGATAATCAAAACATGTGTGTTCCTGACAGAAACTTAAGTCTGTGAAGCATGGACCCTGAATAAGGAGGATATAAGAAGAATCTAGGCCTTCGAGATGAAGTGCTACCGAAAACTGCTCCATGTATCATGGATAGAGAAAGTAACAAACAAAGAAATTCTCCAAAGAATAGATCAGGAAGGATGCAATTTGGTGAATTTCGTGAAACAGCAGAAGCTCAGATATTTTGGTCACATAAAAAGACAGTGACACCCTGGAGAAAATAGTTCTAGCTTTAGAGTCTTCTTGTCCCCTGATTTCTACCTGTTATACATTTTTTTATTGTGTACGGTATTATATGAAATTAAATGTAAGCTCTGTGAGTCTTGGGTTCATAAGAGGTTTCCTGGATGAGGGTTGGATTCTCAAATTTTTGCCTCAAATTTTTCTTGATGCTGTTGCACACATAGACCATCAGCGTTTAGTAATGAGAATGCCTAGTTTAATGATTAGGGTGACATTTTCTTGGAACAAGACTAATGTAGAATTTTAGGTTTTTAGAGAAAACAAGAGATAAACAAAGGACGGATATCTGAATAGACATTCTACTCCTTGTATGAAATACCTCAAGACAGTAGGCCTACTTTGCGGCCCATTACACATATGAGTTTTAGTACAATTTCTTTCAAAGTTCAGGTGATTACAGAACTCAGTAGAATAGAATTTTGCTTTTTGCTTCCTATTTCCAATTCTGTAATGCAATCAACAATTTTACTAAGAGACATATGTCGACTTGAAATTTGAAAGCTGTTGATTGCTTAAAAAGTGCCTATATGTACATTTTTACATAACTTCTAAAGAACTAATGCACATCTTAATACTTTTCTGCAATTTTGTTTCAGTCCAAAGGAACAACAATAAAGGAGGCGCTTGCCAAGTTTGTGAGTAGGCATATACCTTAGGTTGATTGCTTCGAATTTAAAACTGAATGAGGGACATATATGAGATGAAATATTCAATATGTTAGTGTTTCCGTAGTTGACACATGAATGATTAATCTTAGTTTCCTATATTGATGAAAAAGTCTTAATGTCTTACTTACAAACTTTTGCTACACTCACTGGTATACATCTTAACTCTTCAGTAATTGAATGTAAGATATTGCTTTAATACACCAAGAACAAAGCATTTTGTTGTAGACATAAATTGGTAAAAATGATCTGCTCTAGTTATTTGCAATGGCGGTTCAGTATGCATAGATCAAAAGATTCTTGTTTATGTGGGTGTGGTTATCTACACTGAAAAATGATTGTTTATTTGTGAAGTTAAAAAATGTATTTTACTTTCAATTGAAAATAAACAGGAGGAGAAACATGGAAAAGCTAGTGAGGCAAAGGAGGTCAAGTTGTTTAGCATTTGCCCACCTATTGAAAAGATGGATGCATCATTGTCAACATTAACAAATTGCGTGTAAGTTTCTTGTACAATTTGTCATATTTTCATCTGACCCTTGTTCATGTTACCAAAGCTTTGAAGTGTACTGTTGAGATTGCTTGGCTATTAAATCTCATAGTAGATTTATGTGATCCAATAGTTATCAAAATGAGTTTGATCAGAAAAATCACCTGTAGTTTGGATGCGTAATTTTTGGTGTGCGCTATTTTTATTCCATCCAAATTTAATTTGCTAATCTTGAAAATAAAAGGTTTTCCCCTAAAGGCCTTTTTAAAACAAATGGATCTAACTAACAATTTGAGCTTTGCAGGATTGATTGCTTCTTACTTGATATTCCATTCTTTCTTTCTCTCCAGACAATTATCACTGTCTACAAATGCCATTGAAAAGATTGCCAATTTGAATGGCTTAAGTAAGTTTTGTAGTATGATGGTGTGTGTACCACTTTTAGTTTCTTTTTGGCATGCATGTTCCTCATATTGTCAGTTGGGTTATTTAACAATTTACAGTGAGAAAAAACATACCAGTACTGAAAAAAAGTAATATTACCGTATGCTATCTCTGTTTTATGGGCATATCAAAAGGGGGAGATGAAATATGGACATAATATTATTAGCCTATATTTATAGATATATGCAAAGGTAAACCTAAAGATAAACCCATAACCTTTGCTAAAAGGCAAAAATGGAGGGTGCAGAGGTTTTATTTATATTGGACAGGTTTATTCACCTCTCTATCATCATCTCTACTGCCCCTGACTCTGGAGAGGGTTAGATACCTGCTTACAGTTGGGTAAACTCATGGGTCAAAGTCTGCTGACATACGCTGGTGGTGTCGGCGGATCAAATTTTCCGGCATGGTCTTGCCGATTGATTGGCATTTTGGCTGGCTGAGTCAGATTATTGCCAGTTAATTTTTGTGGTGATTTTCTGTAATTCGTGGACCTATTCCTACCGGAAATGTAAAATAATCGCGAAATAATCAATGTTAAGTATTAAATGATACTTCCTAGAGATTGAGTACAGTATCGCAGCGTTTTTTGTTAGATTTTACATTGGGTATGGCCTATGGATGTTTTCCTGTGGTATCATGAAAGCGAATCTGCACATTCCGATCATCCGAGGTTTATGCACCTGCAGGTTTTTCGGTGTTCTGGCCTTGAATTGTTCAGGCGAACTGCACCTTGCTCAGTTTGACCAATGGGTAAACTAGAGAAAGCATGGAAGTGAGATCATATATAATTTGACCTAAACAGGGATTGAACCATGGTCTACTAAGTGAAAGGCGAGCACTCTAACCATTCTGACAATCTGATTCCTTAAAGTTAAAGATAGTGTAGATCTGACACAACACCAGTAATCAACACAAAAACATTTTTCGTACACAATGACCTTGAAGTCACTGGCCTCACTCCTACTTTGCTTCTTTTCCTACATTGGTTCATGCTATTTTTTTTTCCATCTGTCATCAGAAAACCTAAAGATTCTGTCTTTGGCCAGGAACAACATCAAAAGCTTTACAGGTTTGGTAAGTCTGGGGGTAGATACCACATGTTCCTATTGGAATTTGTTGGTTTGTCATTTGAACCAATTTAGTTCTGAGGTTAACTCATTCCCACCTAAGCAATGATAGATTTGGAGCTGTTTTAGGCCCTTTTTCACACATTGTGTCCCTACTGGTTATGTCTGACCTTCCCCACGCTCCTTGAATCCTGATAGATCTAAGGTACCCCTGTACCTGAAAACCCGCCCCAAATCACTCCTGTTTGTTCCCACCGCGATTTCATGGCATAACATGATAATTCCTCATTGCAACTGTTCCCGCATTGATCGCCTGTGACCATCTGTCTAGTGATTGGTTTGGCTTTAGATGGGCCTTGTCTTCAGCTACTCTCATAGCAATTCAGAGGCTTGGGTCTCTTGCAATACCGCAAAAATACATGGCCCCTGTTGCGTCATACACAGGAGCCGTAAGCTGTGGTCCGTTGCTTACAGAGCTTATTGTGACACCTGACCTTGTCTTCAACCACTCCTCAGGTCTATGCCGCAGCTAGTCAGAAGGCCAGCGTCTCTCGCCAGGGTTGCCAATTTCAGAAATATGGCCTTTTTTAAAACCGCCTGGCAGTGAACAAATGCGGTTGGCCGTTTGGCCTTTTTTTGCTTTTGGTGAAATCGAAAGTATTTTCCTGATATAAACCTATTTTCGTAGTTTTGTTGTAGATCGAATAATATTTGACTTGTAAAAAAAAAGAGGGTTATTTTTTTAAAAACAATATTTATTTCATCTGGTGATTAATTTTTGACTATTCACTTGCAACTTGTTATTGTCTCTCGAGCCAATGGATTCAAAAGTCAAATACCGTTCTTTAGTGCCAATTGGGCATCCTATACTATAAGGCATATGCTGATGTAATCTATTGTGTTTATTTCGCATTTTGTGGAATATTTTCACCTCAAGGGAAGATTGTGTTGGTATTTACATATGCTTTTCACAATGCCAAAGTGGAAAAATTCATATAATTCTGCTCAAAAGTACGATCCATCATGGGGAAAAAAAAAGCCCCAAATACAGATGAAGTATTCTGCAAATTGTGCTTTAAAACTCTTCTGCCAAAAAGTGATACCCAAAAACATGAAGGCAGCGAACAATATATACGTAAAGTACCAAAATTGCAGGATAATTTGCTCACACAGAACCTAACGAGAAAACCCAGAGAGCCAAAACAGTTTCAAAAGAGACAAAAGCTATTTATGCCTATGCATATGTAT
The DNA here is from genome assembly GCA_031762815.1 of Tylodina fungina. Taxonomy (NCBI): domain Eukaryota; kingdom Metazoa; phylum Mollusca; class Gastropoda; order Umbraculida; family Tylodinidae; genus Tylodina; species Tylodina fungina. The sequence goes on from JAUEKS010137376.1 coordinate 10,364, forward strand.
TAAACCACTAAAGAGGAGGTTTAAAATCCTGTTGAAAGTAAACAAAGTTTGGCCATAAGATTTGGCATTCTAGGATGTAATTTGGTTGAATTTTGGCAGTTTTCGGCAATTGATTTGGCCGGTAACAGTCACGGAGAGTTGGCAACCTCTCACACTACCTTGTTACCCACGCAATAAAGGGGTGTGAAGAGCTTCGGTACCCACCACAGGGAGCTAATCTCAATGCTAGCCAAAGGTGTTGTGCAATGCAATGTAACCACTGGACTGCTGGCCAGTCTTCAACTCCTCCCAGCTTTGTGATTCGCCCTCATATCACACCCTAGTTAGGGGTGCATCGCTACCTGTTATAGAAAAGTGCACCCTTTTGTATCGGGCGATAACGGCGGTGTAGGTGGGAATAAGTTAATATGTAATTTCTTGCCACTTCTATCAGTTCTTTGCCCATCTTATGAGTATTTCAATGACATCCAAACCCATTAACGCTTTTAATGTTCTGTTCTGTTGGTTTAAAAAAAAAATAATCTATGTTACCATTCTTATTTCAGTTGTTCTGTCCTCTTCATTCAGTGATTTTCATGTCTTCCTTTTGTGTTATACTATCTCTACTTTGATATGGGTAAATGGGATTTGTGTGTGTTGGCAGGACAGGGTGTGCAGATATCTCTCTGTCTCTCTGTCTCTCTGTCTCTCTGACTCTCTCTCTCTCTCTCTCTCTCTCTCTCTCTCTCTCTCTGAAAAATCACAAAAGAATTCTGTATACCGGTATCAGTAATTGCTAACAATGTCCTGTGTGTCAAATAGCATTTTTACCTTTAACCCTTTCAGCTGCGATGGCCAGTATACCAGCCGTGATTTATAGTGCCGTTTTTGTTATTTGGCCGGTATATCGGCTACCGGCCTACAGTACCTATTGCGGCTCCGTAGACACTTTAAAAGCAAGGAGCAGCCGTCATTTTTTAGTAGAATGTTCACTTGAGTTCACCCTCGATATTTCAAGCAGTGGTTTGATGGTAGTGGTAATATCGTGTTCTTGACCAAACCTGTAGATTTTCTGCATTTCTTGTCAGCGTCGTGCTTCAGACCAAAACTGTAGTAGATTTCTTTTTTGCACTTCTTGTCAATATATGAAAACAACAATGGATTCAGATGCTACTGACACCGATAGTGTTGATTCTTGGGACTCTTGGGGTTGATGGTTGACATAGACTTACCACATCGATCTATTTGGACAGAAACAATACCAGATCAATATCCTCTTCAAGAAATGTGTGGTTATTTGAGGTTTTTATAAGAAATATAGCTTTTGTGAATATTTTCCCACACGAACCTTTGAAACGTAGTTCATTTTCAGGGGAGGGGATCAATAAGGAAGTATAAAAATTAAAGAGAGAGCAGCTGAAAGGGTTAATATGTTGATAAACACTGCCATCTTGATTTTGTTTTTTGTACATTTGAAAATCAAGCATCCCATGATTCTGTTCTTCTAGATGTCCTCTTTCAAAGTTTAGTATCAATATTGTTAAACTCCTGTTAATGAAATTTGTTCAGTTTCAACTTAATACCTGAGACTGCACATATCTATATGTTCAATTTATAGTAAAATTCTAATTGGTATTGTACAAGTATATTGTAGTATAACATTTTTTATTTTCACATACACTGATTTGGTGAGACTTTTGTCCTGTGTATAATGATAAGGTGAATGCATTAATGAAATTGTCTGTTTAAAATCAGGAAGCAGTTGGTGACACATTGGAAGAGCTGTGGATTTCTTATAATTCCATTGAAAAACTCAAAGGCATCAATGTCCTAAAAAAATTGAAGGTCAGTCTATGTTATTTTTACCTTTACCAATCATTATTTCTATCTTAATAATCATTAAAACTTACTTAATCTGAAGGTGCTTGACAGAAGTGGTTGATGATCATTACAAGTGGTTGCAACAACATTACTCTGAGCATTAACTGATTCACTCCGGCGCGCCTCTCACGACGGCTTGTGGGTTTTACATTGATGACGGTGAGCTGTTCCCACCGGCTCGGTTGAAATTCTATAATAACATCTGAACCATCGTCTCAAAACCAACCAAATTCAGATGTAGATCTACTTCCATTTGCTTTGACGAATAATATCGTTTTGGGGCTAGTTTGGATTGTTTGCAGTGGATTGAATCTGTGTTTCTGTAGGCCTAGTAGGTCTTCTAGTGTTCTGTTTACATTGTTGTCAGGAGCTGTGTATAACATCATATCTACTAGATCTACCTCTCGACCTCGTCATATTACAGCTATTGGGGCCTTACATCTGATCGAGTTAGAACCTGAAAATAGCTATAAAAGTTTAGGCTTAGATCTAGATTCTAGAGTCTAGATCTAGAGATTTAGATCTAGATCTAAATGAGTGGGATGGCTCTAGTAGTGATAATGACGATTATCAACAGAGCAGTGACAGTGAAGTAGGACTAAATCTAGTAATGCTGTCATAAGACCCTGTATAAGACAGAGAGGTGGAGAAATCAGGGAATTAGCAAACGTGATTAAGACCTAAATCTAGAATCTAGATCTAGATTTAGATCTAGATGGAATGAAATAAATGAAGGGTCTGACATCCCAGCCCAACCATTTCGTGAAGGGTCGACGGCCCTAGATCTAAGATTGATGTGATGATATGAACAATGGTGCGAATCAAAAACTACTTAGCTAATCATCTCTACATATTTTGTGGACTTTCACAATTGGATCACCTTTAATATGCTGCAAAATCAATGGTATTGAGTGAAAAAAACTGCTTGCAGAGTAGGGTGAGTAGAAATTATATTACAGTAAAAATATGAACACGCATTTTCTCAAAATATGAACACGTTACTATATTCATCCAAAATAATAGTACATGTAAAAATTATATAAATAGATGCTATCTCTATCCAATTTCCAACATTTTGATATGTAATTTTCCTAACCTTGGCACAAACATTTTTCTTTTATGAGGCAAGCAATGCACTAACCTGTTAAATTTCTGTCAGAGTCTGTCATTCTTGTGTCCAGGGTTAAATATGGCCCCAGAGTGAATCAGTTAATATCTGTCAAAAAAACTCCTTTATATATCGATAACTGTTTAATGACCTGACTGATATAGATCATCATTATCATCAGTTTTCGGCTTTTGTCCATGATTTGCAAGATTTAGTCTGAGATACCACTTAATCTTATCCACATATTCAAACCCCTTCATATGCTGCTCAACCATTTTATTTCAAGTTAATTAGGTCCACCTCTTGGTCTCATCCCCCAACTTCCAATTTCACACTCACAGCATTCTTAGTTTTCTTACAAAAAGGCTTCTATGTATGTAGGCCTACAAGAACCATTTATTAAAAATGTATTGTATTAGTAGTAACACCTATATGTCAACAAGCGAACTAAAGGTGAAAGGTACAACACTGTACACACAAACATGCTTACCAAAGTGAAGATCTGTCTTGAGTCTAGCTTATAATTCACACAGAATTGTTTGCTGTTATGGACATGCATTCACATTTCACTATAGTTTTGTGTGAAGTCTGGCTACAAATCTTATCAACCCAAGGGAAGAAGGAACATTGTATTGACACACACAGCTAGTTTGCTTAATTTGCATCAAGTAGTATAAACCTTAAGTCAAGGATTAAATATTGGTGATAAAGAGGACTTTACAATTAACTTGTCCTGATAAACTAATTAAGAGCTTTAGCTGCCTTCTTTAATTTTCTGGTTTTGGTAGAGAGGCTCAAAGTGTTGAGGCAACTTGTAATAAATGGAAGTAATAAGAAACTTCAGTCAGTCCAAGTCATTTCTAATGCTGCATACTGGTTTTTCAATGTTTGTTTTCAACTGGTGACTTATGGTGCCTTCACAAAGGAGGTGAAGAATGACCAGGCAACCACTATTCCTGGATTACATGGCACCAGTTGCGTGGTTTTGTTTTACAACTGACAATTTTTGCTCTTCAATCTGATACAACTAGATCAATACACGGTGGCTCCAGAGCGTACTTTTAGTTTCCTCACTTGCCGACGACCGTGGGCCATTAACAGCCGGGTCACGGAAGGGTCAA
>JAUEKS010138483.1:0-14447 GCA_031762815.1 Tylodina fungina
TCACAAATATTGAAGATCAACCTATAAAATACACCCATCTCTGTGGAAATACAACCAATACGTTCTAAAACTATCTAATTTGAGAACACAGAAAAGAACCTCACCTGTGAGGACATGTGCGATTCCTGTGGTGACATCTGAACACAATGGGATGGAGACTGGGAGGGCTGGGACCTGCCATCTGACACAGAGGCTCGCATGTCTTCAGTCTGTTTAGGTGAATAACACTTTTCAATTTGAGCAGTGGTGTTACAAACATGATGGGAGTCTGAGACTTTGACACGCTCATCTCTTTCAGTGTGTAAACCTGTGACCAGGTTCTGGGACTCCGAGATGAAATCCTGCGATGGTGCTTGTAAAATTTTGACGGGAGATTGTGTTAGACACAAACTAGGAGATCGGCTTTGACTTTGAAGCATTGATGGAAAAGCATTCTGTACAGTTTCGCTACCAAATGCTTTCGTCTGAGGGGTTGTAATTAGTTCAGTCTCAGCACTGAGCGAAATCACAGTTCCTGATGTGGACTGTATTCCATGAGACTCTGGTTTAGCTGGTGAATAAGCAGATAACACTGGCAAAAGTGCATGACATCCTTGGACACGTGAATTTATATGTGAAGTACAGGATCGATTCCGACTCTCAGCATCACTTTGGTTATCATTGAGTGAGTGAGTGTTTAACACGCTCTCAGCCGAGCTTGTTTTCATCGGAGTTCCACCTGAGCTTGCAGAAAAAACTGCAGTAGACAAAATTTCTGTAGATAATCTTTTCTTAGGTGGTAAATTTTTATTTTGGTTAGATAAAGTGATCTGGGCTGATGATGATAATTGCATCTGTTCTGAACAAGACATTTCAGAATTGAAAACATCTGCAGGTGTGAATATTTCAATAGTAGGTGAATTATATGACTGTTCCTCAGAGTAAGGCTGAGTCACACAGTCACCTTTGTTGTTGAGTGGATTAATTTTATCTGCCTCATCCATCAAGATTTCCAGTGCCTCAACTGCAGAACTAGTTTCAAGCTGATCAACAGCGCCACTGTCAAAGGACTGACAAACATCAGAATCTGAAAATGTCCGTTTCTCTAAATCACTATAAACCCGAGAGATGCCTGGAGATCTCTGCAAAATAGTTGATTGTCTAGCACTCTTTTGGTTGTGTCTAAAGTAATGCGATACTACACTGTTCTTCTCATCGACATTTGACAAAAATGTACTCTTATCACGAGATTTCCTCATTGTTCGTTTCTTATATTGCCTTCTCTCAGTCTGAATAATGGTCTCATTATCAGGCTTTGCACACCGGTGTTGAGATTTTCTTTCTTTCAATTCATCGAACGTCCAAGACTTAACTTTTTGTTTCCTCTTAACACTAGCAGTTGACACGTTCATTGGCTCAACACCCTGAGGATTTTTCATCGGAGAAACTTTACCATTTTCCATTGCACACGGCACTGCTAAATCTTCAGCAACATTAGAATTTGTTCTTTTTCTATTACCGGTAGCTAAGGACTTCTTATACCTGGTCACATTCTTTCCCTTGCTTTCTGGAGAAAGCCTTGAGCTCGCACAACGTGATTTAGTAAGAACATTCTGCACTCCATGTGCAACTTTTCTATCATTACAAAGATTGTTTTCAGATCCAATTTTCTGAGAAATGAATGACTCCCCATGGTCTACTGTGGAATTTGCCACCTTCAGTTTGGTTTGGCTTTTTGGAGTAACTTTTGTGGAAGTACCTTTCCTGGGAGTTGAACGAGGACTAGCGCTGTAGAATGAACCTATCAAACACGGACTTATTTCAATCCTGTCTCCACCACTGACATCATCAGTGATTGAGATTGATGTATTTTGTATCATTTTCCCATATCTTAGAGCTATTCCAATATCTTTCTCTTTTTCCACAGCCACATCTGCAGAGTCTTTCAAAATCTCCTTAAAATTCTTCCTCCTAGACACTTTTTGTACACTCCCTGTACTTTTTTCTCTAAGAACATGCCTCATGGTCCCCAGGGGACTATTTTTTTCACTTCTTACAATCTCACTGTTAGATGCAATCTTATTTTCTCCTTCCTTGCTTTTCGTATTACTTCTAAAAGTCCTCAAAACACCTTCAACATACGTTTGCAAAGCATTGTTGTTTCTTGAAAGCTGCATACATGCCTCATTCATTCCTCCTTGATTGGGCTGCAAACCCTCTAACCCTAACGCTTTGATTAACAGACCTGCCTCCTCGGCTTCAAGACTTTCCACATGACTTCCTCTCTCCCGAACACTTCCCTGACCTTCAAGACTTTCCATACTACTTCTTCTCTCCCGAACACTTCTCTGACCTTCAAGACTTTCCACATTATTTCCTCTCTTCCGAACACTTTCCTGACCTTCAAGACTTTCCATACTACTTCCTCTCTTCCGAACACTTCCCTGACCTTCAAGACTTTCCATATTACTTCCTCTCTTCCGAACACTTCTGTGACTTTCAAGACTTTCCATTCCACTACTTCCTCTCTTCTGAACACTTCCCTGACCTTCAAGACTTTCCATACTACTTCCTCTCTTCCGAACACTTCCCTGACCTTCAAGACTTTCCATACTACTTCTGTCTCTCTCCCGGACACTTTCCCGACCTTCAAGACTTTCCATTCTACTCCTTCTTCTCTTCCGAACACTTCTCTGACGTTCAAGACTTTCCATTCTACTCCTTCCTCTTTTCCGAACATCTCCATGACCTTCAATACCGTGTATGCTATCCCTTCCTCTTTTCTGAACAGCTCCGTCAGCTTCAAGACTTTCTGTGCAACCCCTTTCTCTAGTTTGAACACTCCTTTGAATTTCGTGATTTTCTACACTACCTGTTTTTCTTTGAGCTTCAAGAATTTCCCCATTCACCTTTCTCTTCTCACCAATTTCCTGAGTATGCGAGAGATCTATTTCCAGCTGGATATTGCCATTTTCCCTGGATGGTACCTCGCTGGCATAGGTAGACATCGACTTCACTGTTGCTGATAAACTCCGAATACACAAAGTTGATTTCTTTTCCTGTCTCTTACTCGGAGAAATTTTTTCCAATTTTTTTTCTGCCCTGGGAGAACAAGCAACGGTTTGTTGGATAAGCTGGGTTGATCGAGCATCATTAATTTGAGATATTGCATCAGTAAGTGCCTTTCGCAGCCTGAAAGATGCTTTTTTCAATGAATATTTTGCATTTGTGGGGTTTTTTAATACCTTGGACGAGAGAGGAGAAACTAAGTTTTCGTGATCACATAAACCATTGCCAGCTGATGGCTCAGTAGCTTCCCTTGAGCTCACACTTGATGGAATTAGCCCATCAGCTCCGGCCTCTGCAGTGTCCGAGGACTGCTGCCCACTGCGAGTTCTTGCATTGGCCACAATACTCTCCTGAATCTTTCTGGATGTTTGCTGAATTCTCTCCCATTTCGGAGTCCCCTTGCTTGTCTTTACTCCTGTGTATTCTTTCTCCACCATTCTGTTGCTTGACATATTTTCATTTCCGGACTTTGGCTTCTCCTTGGTCCCAGTTGCGCTATTTGCGAGGGCATCAACAATCCTGTTTTTTAGTTCATCAGTAGCCGAGAAGACCTGATCAGTTGCACCCGATGACAATTCCGATGGTAGCCTGCTTTTTTCGTCATCAGACGGTGCTTTATAATTGTCTAGTTCTCTTTCAAAATCTTTTTCACAAAACAAAGTCGCATTTTCTGATTTCTTGCCTTCAGATCTTTTAACATTCTCCACTCTAGCAGTATCACTCTCAGAATTCACCCTTAATTTTTCACTATTATGACATAATTTATTATCATTGCACATTTCATATTCTACACCTCTATGAGGAGGCTTGGAAGATTTGACTTTTCTAATAATCCTCTGCTTTCTTTGCGGTGCCCCACTCTTCTTACAATTAACTCTGGATCCTACAGGTTTGATATCTTTCTTATGGGTCGATTGCAGTTGAGAGTGATTCTGATGAGACTTTTTATCACCCACAAACTTAGCTTGATCCATAAGTCCATGGAAAAGCTCTTGAAAATTTGGAGGCAAAACCAAAACAGGAGATGATCCCTTTTCCGGAGTAAACACCTCAATATTGTTCAAAACTTTAGAGGGAAGAGAAGAGCCTGACATAGCTGCTGGAGACTTAGGTAATATTTTGATGAGGTTTAAAGCATTGCTCAATTCCTGCAGGCGCTGTTCTTCAACATTATCACTAGAGTATGAGCCAGCAAAGACCGGCAACATGGGCAGCTGGGCCCCAGAACTTTGAATTGAAGTAGTAATTCCTCGTACTGGCCCCACATTCGCCAGGCGCTTTGGAATGTTATGAGATGTTGCCGTTGCGGATTCAGGAAACTGTAGCGAAGATTGAATCCGAGGATTTACCTTAAAACAATTCTTGGTGCGGGCTTCACCAAATTGTTCATTCAGTAGAATGTTTGATTCCTCTGGTTGTCCCGCAGACACAGGAAGATTGGAACCCTCACAAGGAACATCACATAACGTCATGGCCTGACGTAAAAGACTGGCTTCATTCGTAGGATCCCAAAGTCTTGGCCATGAAGGTTGTTGGTCTAAATCGTATAAGTTTTTAGCAGCTGCTTCGTTAGGAACATTTTCAGCAGCAGATCTATTTTTGTGATGATTAATTCCAGAGGAAGTGTCAGGATCTAGATTATGAGCAACCCTCAAAGCACCCGAAATAAAACTAGGAAAACTGTTTTCAGTTGAGTTGAACAAATCAATATTGGATGATGTCACAGATGTGTTTAACAGTGCAGTAAATGGACCAATGTCAGATGGTCTTGTGGTCGGGTGAGGTTTGCTCGATCTCGGAGACATACATGGTGATAATTGTGAGCTTTTTTCTGTATTAGCACAATAGGAAGCATCTGTTTCCGCCTTTCTCTCATCCATATTTGCATTTACACGTGTGTCACTAGGTATGATTGCTTCATCGTCCTTACATCTAGTTTCATCAAAGAGGCAATCACCAGTTTGATCTGCCACTGGAATGTTTTCTTCACTATTGAAGCATTTGGCTGCTACTGGGCTTTTTTCTACAACTACTTCACTGGACACTGTACTGACCTTGATATTGTCCGCCATCAATTTATCGGAATCTTTCAGTGAAGATGCTGCCTTGTCTAAATTCTTCCGTGACCCATCCTTTATTCTTCCATTACTATCCACAGCTCTTACGTTATCGTCTGAGTCAGTTATCACTGACTTACAGGGATCAATACCAACATCATCCACAGCAAGAGGGTCATCAGGTGAACTCTTTGATTTTCTTTCCTTGTCCACTTCCAGGCACGCTGCGTGCTCTGCACATATGCCTGTTTCTATTTCTTCAGAAGATAGTGTCATACTGTCACTGTGGTTTGTTGTAGTACTTGTTCTTTGAATAACTGTCCTTGTCTTATCGCAGACACTACTAGGATCAACTTCCCTACCATGCAATGCGTGGCCGTCAATTTGCTCTTCATCAGTCCTGTCCTGGTGAAATCTCATGAGGCTCAGACTCTTGAATTCACAATGTTCCTGTGAAGCTAAGTTCTCAAGATCAGGAGAGGTCGCAGCTAAGTGGCAATGCCCTGCATGGTAGTAGCGGCATCGCTGGCATGTTCTCTTGGATACTTTCTTATGGGACTCGGCCACAGCCTCTACACTCGACACAGTACCCACTACTTTAGGCTCCAAACCAGGGACCCCTGAGTTAACTTCTCTCACACCAATGACCTGAAATGACGCATTGCTTTCAATAGAGGAAGCAGCTGTCGGTGAGTGTGTTCTAAGCTCATTCTGTTTTTGTATAGAGACATGCTTCACATTTTGGAAATCTAAGTTCTGAATATCCTTCTCTGAGGTAGTTGATTTGTTTGACAATGTCAGTTTCCTGTTTGAAGAATCGATTTTGTCACAATCATCTTGGTCAAACGTAACATTTTTTCCTTCAGTAACTGATACATCCTTACCAGTATCCTTTCCTCCTTTGAGATGATGATGATGATGAATTATTTCCACATCCTCATCTGCCTTTCCACCACTTTCAGACACCTTCATTGTTTTCTCAACACGGTTAGCGGCCGTGGCTCGCAACAAATATCTTCTCCCTTTCCCTTTCCGGTGTTTGCAGTAGTATTTGACAGAACAACCACACTTGGAGGAAAAAATGCCTTGATTGCTGGAGGTAATCTCCTGTTCAGGCTGTGGCTTGCTGTAAGAAGAAGACAGGAAAGATTTCAGCTGTCTGAATGCCTCAGCCTCTGATGTTTGGAGGTCTGAAGTACTGCTCACAGTTTTAGCATCATCTATGTATGGGAAACTTTTATCGACGCTTGAGCTGAAACTTTCCTTAGAAGAACTGAATTCTGAAAAAGAAAATAGAAATTAAAATTTATAATAATATATATATATTATACACCATATGTGTCCTTAGATCTACAAAATGCAGTCAAAATGCAATAGTAATGGAAAGGAATGGTAATCCGTCAGTCTGAGTGAGATTTTTTTAAGAAACATACTTAGGATGCTGTCTTGGGCTTATCAACCTGCAAACCAGAGACAAATGATGAAGATTTTACAATTTTAAGCCCCAACAATAATGCTGAAAATGCTGTATTTACCAAAAAAAAAATTCAATAATTTCTGTGTGTGTGTGTGCGCACACTTTTATAGTTTAAATACAAACTAAAGCTAAAACCCCTTTCAGTCCAATATGCCCCTAACCCTACAAGGTGTTTTCACTCTATTTAGATTCCAAGGCGGCCAACCTGACAGTACATCTTTTGTTTATATATTTAACATATATAAACATCTTCCATTCAATATTACTTTCCTTACAAACTGGGCCAATCTGACATATAAACTAGTTGAGAAGCTCAAAAGCTAGGACACTTAACTACAAGCTGGGAGATACAATCCAGAAGGTGACAGAGGACATTGAGCAAGGTGTCCTGTGGTGTTTCTCAGTGTCTGCTAACATGTCAAGGCATGGTTGTAATTGAGTTGATTTCGTTTTATAAGTAGTTGGAAAAAAAAATTATAGAAGTTTGTATCGGTCCTGATAATATAATAATATATAGATAAATTCAAACAATAGAAACAGTGTTTGAAGAAGGTGAGGCAGTGTTCTGAATAAAATTCAAGCCTGAATACTATTATAAAAGAATATAGTGAAAGGGAGCCTGATTGTGGTAGAATTTTTGCGCATCGCTACAGGTCCACCTAGTGACATAGAATTCACAAAATTAATTTTAAAATTAGCATTATCTATCAGAATAGGAACATGCCCCGTGGATTGACACATCTGTCATCTAGAATAATTTTTTTAAAAGTTTGAATTTTTCACACCCATTACGTTGTTTTTCAATTTTTTTTTGTCAATCTGACATCCCTTTTAGATCTTGAATAAGTTTATTAAGCTTGCTTCCTGTCAAAAAAATCCCATCAAAAATAAACTTCGTGGACAAAGCCAGGTAAGAAGGAAAGTGACTGACCAACAGATTAGATGCGATTAGATCTAGATCTAGATCTATAAATCTAAACCTCATGAAATTTTATTAGATCTAGATTATTTAGAGGCTAGATGCAATTAGATTTAGATAGATCTAGATCCGGACCTTAGCTTAGATATGTTTTAGATTTGTTGAACCAAAACAGATAAAAATCTAGGTTTAGATCTAGAATATAGATTCTATAATGACCTAGACTCTAGATCAGTGGTTCTCAACCTTTTTCAACCCACGACCCCCTTTTGATTGTTTGGCAAGTGGAACGACTCCTCATACCGCAACCCTAAATAAAGTAATAAACAAACCCTTTTAATCCCCCCCCCCCCTTTTCCAAAACAATGCGTGCAACCCAGCAGCAGACAATTAATAAGGCCTACAGTACAAAGTTAATACAGAACAATAACTGTACCTTTGGTGTTTCAAATCACTCATACTTCAAGCAAATACAAATCGAGAAAAGGGAGGAAAAAAAACCCACACACACATACACAAGCACGCACACACACAATTAAAAAAAACCCAAGTGAGTGGGCTGTGCCGTGCCTGTAGTTCAGTGACCAGTCCTGAAATTATCGGAGAAGTTTTGGATAAAGCAAGGCGCATACCATCAGCACCATCCAACTTGTTCCTTGCTTTTGTCTTGAGTTGGAAAAAAAGGTAGAAAATCCACCTTCACATAGGTAAATCTAGGCAAATGGGACAATGACTCGAAGTGCTGTTTTGCTGACCAGAGGGTATGATTCCTGGAGTGAACACCAAAACTGTGCAAGAGATTTCTCAAGAAACGTGTCACGTGCTGACGAATCATGTCTTAATTTCAAAAGCTCATCTTGAATGTCATCTGCAATGACAGTGATGTCTAGCCCAGGAGTGAAAGGGTTTCTCACAAAAGCTTCTTAACCACAGTCAAGGTCAGGAAGGTCATCTTCAAGTGATTTCAAATGTGCAGCAATGTCAACTTGAAGATCAGCAGACAAGGTCTCCTCTGGGTTTAACAGCTGTGAAAGGTTGGTAAACATAGCAATGTTTCCCCCTGTAACTTTCCGGTGCCAATTCTGAACTTTTGAAAGAAAGCCACTCACAACGTCTTTAAACTGTAGAAAGTGTATCTGCAGGCCTGGAAGTTTCAAGATGAGTTTGTTGAGGTAGTCAAACATATCAGACATATAGGCAAGTCTTTGGATCCATAATTCATTTGAGAAGTGCCTGCTGAGCTGATCTTTTCCTTGCACTTCCAGGAAGAACGTGATCTCCTCTCTCAGCTCAAGACCCAACATACAGTATTAACAACTTTTCCTTTCGATAACCATCGAACTTGAGTTTAGAAAAACAATGTTTCATGATCTGCACTCATGTCAGAACAGAGTATTTTGAACAGTTGTGTGCTTAGGGGGCTGCGTTTCACAAAGTTGACAATCTTAACAGCCGATCACAACGTTTTCTTCAAAGTGGGATTGAGAGTCTTGCAAGCTAGTGCATATCTAGGTATCATGCACTGAATGCCTTTTGCGTGTGGTGCTTTGTCCTTCACTTTTGCCTGAAAGCCCGACTTAGATCCCATCATGGCTGGGGCACCATTAGCACAAATGCCTCACACATTCTTCCACTCCAGACCCTCGTTTTCAAAAAATGAGATTACCTTGTTCATAGCATCATCAGCTGTTGTTGTGGTGTCCAGTGGGGTGCAAAATAAAGCCATGTTTTAGTTTTCAGAGGGCCAGCAAATGCTCAATGATCTCGCGACCCTCCAAGAATGGTCTTGTGACCCTCCGGTGGGTTGCGACCCACTGGTTGAGAACCCCTGGTCTAGACATAGGCTAGAGTCGAGACCATGGAGATGAGTCGGGGTCCATACTGCCTGAGGAGTGCACCGGATATGATGATAACTCGATAATTTGGAGGCTATTTCAAATCCCCAGTTATTTTCTTTTATATTGGGAAAAGATCTGTTTGAAACACCAAGCGATCCAGAGACCGGGAATAACGAGAACGCGAAAATGGTTTATTTCTGAAATGTTAAAATCATAATTTTTAACTAACACTCACATTCATCCACACACATATCACAACACTCATTCACGATAAAGCTAGAGAACATTTAATAATGAAGTGATTGTCAGGATAGTCATCTCAATAAGATTTTGTCTTAACTGCATGCCCAAAAGGCCACATGATCAAAACTATATGAATCGGGAATCATTATCATTCTCTCAACATGGCAGTTAATTACGGTTCAATGTTTTTGTCATTTCACAATTTTGAAGATTCTTTGAAGGTACATCAAAGAGATTTTGGTAGAACAAAATAGCCTGTGAATTCAAATTGAAAGGTTTCCCAACTCTTGGCGATATGTTTCAGTCGAACACATTAAATAAAATGTAATCAATCTGTTAGAAATGTTCTGACTCTCATAGGGAAAGATGCTGGCATCCCTATAAAAGTGCATCCTGATAAGCACTGCCAATAACTAATAATGATGTGTATGTGTGTGTGTGTGTGTGTGTGCACTGAGCACCATTCTGAAGGACAAAGACAAGATCCTTCTGCTCACTCTGTGCATCTCAAACTAGGTCTAAGCTATATTATTATCATTTGATATATGCTTCCCTTGGAGATTGGGATAATGAGACCTCTGTAATATTATATGATGATTTTTACTTGGAACGGAGGCTCTCATTATAATTAACTGAGTTCCACTATAGGCCTGCTTTAATTAACCAAACACAACATTCTCTCACACTGTTGTCTGTCACACATCGAACATGCCATCACCCTTCACAAAGTGCAACATTGAATCCACTCATCATAGTCTCTGTCACCACAGCATCTTGAACACTCGTCTGAGTTTAGTACTTCAATACGTGAAACATCATATAAATATGCTTCCTGATCAAGGATTCACTATCATCATTACTACACTCTGATGACACCTTTCTTTTCTTGTTTGACATCTTTTCTTTGATTATCTACCTTTCATTGTTTCTTCTCTTGCACTAACTACCTCTTTTTTCTGTTTACCCTCCTCTTTTATTGTTTCTGAGTATTTTTGTTCCTCTTTCTGTTGTTTCTTCTTCACCTGCATTTCTAACTTCCTAATATTGACACCATGGATATGTTTTTTATTTTTTTTAGTACATCTTTATTGTCCTGAGGCAATTTTTCATTTCGGTTATTAAACAACCAAGCATCAGCCGCAGAGCAGCGCCGCCATTTTGTGGCATGAAGCGGCAGTGACAGTTTTTTTTTGGAAAATTTTTCCGTCACTTGCTGGATAGGATGACAGTCTATCGCAGAATACTTTTCTTACCTGCTCACTTCATCTGTCTACAAGCGGATGGGGAAAAGGTCAGGAATTTTCACAGGCCTATTCCAGGTCGGGAAAAGGTCTGGAATTTAAAGAAAACAAGCTTAAAGTCGGGAAATTCATTATATTCTATTTGATGTGTGCCTTGCTGGTGATCTCTTGGATGAGCACCACAGAGTGTGAAAAATGTGAAACAGTAACTATATTTCAAAATGATCTTTTTTAAAAAAAAAAATTCACTTACAGATTGTCACCATGGCAGAAATTGCCCCATCAACATGTGTTTTCTACTCAGACATTGCCTCGGTTTTACAGCTCAACAAGAATGCTACAGAGGTATTTTTGTAATTGTTAATGATTTTGAATTATTTTTCATGTAAGAACCAATGCATTATAAATATAGAACTTTTTTTTATATATAATAAATTATATATATATATATATATATATATATATAATATAAAAGTGATCTCGTGCTAGTTCTCTAAATTGACTTGGAACAAATTGATTAAATGGGATATGAAGTCAGTGGAACTCATGAAAAAAATGCTCAAACATTAACCTCATGCAACTCCAAACATGTTGATCAATCAATTAGGTGAGTGTTGTAAAACACATTCATGTTTTTTCCATTACCAAGTGTGATATTTCAGTGCTGGTGTGAGTCATAGATTAAACGTGTTCCTGTATATTCAGAGGTAGACACCAGTTGTATGTTTATTAGTTTGTGGATGAGTCAGAACTTGTTATTATTCAAAGATAATAAGAATGATCCTTATGAAGTGATTCAATAACTTTCTTCTATAGGCTTCAGGCAATGACTATGATACTCTCCTAAGAATCCTTGCTGATCCTGGAACACAGGTATGTCCATCAGTAGTGGGGCAAGACACGGGTGATATGTGGTGCTTTTAGTAATTGATGGTGAAAAGAGGCCCAAGTGCTTGAATTATCATACGAAAATACTACATTGTTAACAGGTAGCTCTGGAAAGAAAACAATATTAATACACTGTCATGTACCTGTGGATTTCGATGTTTTTCTGGTCAGTGGTTAACTGTAAACATAATGATGGGTGTGTTGCATGTTTAAAATAGGTAAATATTGTACCAGGTGTGTTTTAAAGCCACTCTAATTCACTGAAGTCATGTTCATGTGCATCAACTGCGCGGCTGAAATTATGAGCTAGTAATTACATTGCCGGTCACCCTGACCTCCCCAAGAGTCGGTTGATAAGAGTGGGTGGTGAACGGCGAGTGAGGGAATTCTTCTTAGTCAATACAGGACTGTTATGTAGTGTGCAGATCCATCATGTGGTCTGTTTCACAAAGTCTCTGTTTTTTTAGATTGTGTATCTGAGTTGGAAAGTTTTGGTTTCACAGAATGAGAATTGAGTGGCGCTTCTTGCACAGGACTAGCAACTTTTCTTGGGTGTGTATATATTGGCTTGATCAATGAGCTTCTGTTTCAAGTCGAATATATGCACTCCCAATGGGGTGATAAAAATCTTTATATACATCAAATTGTTTAATTCTAAACAAGTGAAATGATCCAAGTTTCACCATACTAAATTAGTAGCCTCCTGATGCAAAGTACAGAATAGAAAATTTTCATTACTATCAATAGAAAAGAATGTCCCAATGTGTCAGTTTTTCCTGTAAACTTTCAGGCGGAGGTAATTGTCCAGTGTCTCCAGGACCTTGAGCAGTGTATAAGTGTCATGACAGAGGAGCACAAGACACTAGTGAGAATCATCATGGTACGTCGATCTGAAGCTCATCTGGGCTCAAAGTTTAGAATTATATTGAATGTCAACACTTTATTGAGTAAATGTGCTCAGTTCCTTCATCACCATACCCCACAAATGATAGAATTTTTATTTGAGTGTGCTGCTCACTCTGTGAGGGCGACAGAAATATTATAAAGAGAAGTAGAAAGAGACCCTGTTTCAATATTTTTAGATTGAAAACCATTTTACCGTTAGTACCAGGTCTTCGTTAGTAAAGTACTTCAGTAAACCATAAATATAATATATACATATGTGTGTTACAGAATCTGGACTGGCTAGATAAGGGTCCAGTGTTGATCTCAGTGTACCAGGCCTTCATGCTGAACTTGGTGTCAGCGCAGATAGCCTACTTTAAACCTTGTCTGCGGATGCTGGTGAAGAAATTTGCCCCAGGTGAGCAAAAAAATACATATTTATTTTAAGATCTGTTGGAGGAGGGAACATGATTATTACTATTATCGTTATTTTTTTTTTTTTATTATGGATCATGGTCATGCCTCACTGTTATGGAATAGTGATCGTACATACCTACTGCGTCATAAAAGATTATTTTTGGTGGGGAAATCTGGTGGGCATATGTTTCCTAAATTGGTACATCCGACCGCAAAATTGTTGCTCCAAAAGAAATGAGTGAGAGGTCCCTAAAGAGATGATTGGAGTCTTTGGGTGCCCTCTGAAAATCAAGTACAATAGCCAAAAATGCAGATGATAATTATGTTATTTCTATATTTTCCTTCCTAAAACCCCTACAAGCTGTTCAATTTCATGCAGATAATACTCTTCCATAATAGGTAATTGGATGCTTACACAAACACCAGCATTTTATCATGACTGGGTCACTCAACAATCTATTATATAGCACCCGTCTCCATACTTGGTCAATGAATTGCTTAAATTCAAGATGTAGCGGCTGTTAAGAGTTGTTTGCGAATGTATGCTTCATCTAGTAGACATTTCTACTGCATACAAGGTTATCTTTTTCATGTGCATTTTTCACATTGTGCCTCATTTCTGTCTTTTCCAAGGCATGACATAAATTGTTATTCTTAGGCATATTCTGTGTGTCATAAAAGTCAACTTTAGAGAAAGATGAAAGCTGAGACATCCTTATCTAAAACGATGTAGTTGATATCGAGAAGCGTCTTCTCCGACAGTATAACCTTTGCCCCAAAATAAACGTGAAAGAGATCCCAAATGTGATGGAGTCTCACGTTAGTCCTGAATTGAGGGGAAATGGTGGGGGTAAAACAACTGCATTTCAGATTCGTTGTGTGGATTTGTTTTTATTGTGTGGTGCACATAACAATATATGCCATAGCTTGGATGAACTAGTAATCAGAACATACTTTTTTTTACACGTCTGAAACAGATCCCGGGAAAACTGTGTTGTATGCTGACCCCGAGGAGGGAAAAAAGAAAAAGGATGAAGATTTTGCACATATACATGCTTTCCTGAAATCTATGTCGCAGCTCATCCCAATGTGAGTAGACCTCTAGTCTTTTTGGAAAAACAACTTTGATATTTTAGTTGCTTTGAATTTGTGAACATTGTGAAAAGTATTTACTTTCTTTGATTTAAGCTAGTAGTGCCAAGGAATGAAAGACATACTTCAAGGTAAAACACAATGCTACAGAACGAAGGGAAGACCAAAAGCCAGATATCTAGAACATTTTGTAGACCCATCATTTCCAGACCAGATATCTAAAGACTGAAGACGGGAAGAAATGAAGGGCCCTTGTTACCATAAGGCTTTTTGTTTGTTTGTTTGAAACGTGTTTTACACCCCTAGCAACACTTATTAGGTTATATAAGGGGTGGGACCTAC
>JAUEKS010139586.1:0-14445 GCA_031762815.1 Tylodina fungina
CATGTGTGTCGTTCTTGGTCGAGTGCTGCACAGCCATTCCAGAGCCCTTGTTATCGCCACTATCTCCATTTTCATGCAAGTTGTAGTGATGGCCACCGCTCCTGATGTTTTGTGGATGACTGCGCTTTCCTGTGACGCAAGAAAGCCCCAGCTGCTTCTCACTCCTCTCTTGACTGATCCATCTGTATAGATGACTGGGTCCCCACGCTTTGAGTTTTTACGGATGAGAGATTATATTTCTTGCTCCATGACTATCTCAGCCACCTCCCTCTGTTCTCAGCCCATTGTGATGATCACATTTGTCAGACAGCGGCTCTCTGGTCCAAGCTCAATCCATTCCTTCCCTGTCTTTAGATCCTCCAGTTCATACACCTTGCTCTGCCTCCTCCATCCATGATATCCCTGTTTTCAGGCGTGTAGCTTAAAATGCTTCAATATATAGCTAATTTCATAATAGTTTCTTTGATCTGATTATTACATATCACATGAACATGCATGTAATTAATTACTTTTATATATTTGTTACTTTCAGCAAAATCAGTCACCAAGTCGCAATCCTCAATCCCAAAACACAACTGGAGCTAAGTCTCCATCACCTCAAGCATTTGGGGTAAGCGAAATCCTGTCAATGATGGTTATAAGCTGTGATCCCTTTCCTTGTGTGACCCATGTGTTGCAGTTTTAACACTGATATATGTCACGATTTTGTTAATGCTCTTGATATTTAATAATCTAATTCTTTTAGTTTTGTATGATTTGATATTTTTTATGTAATGTACAATTTTTTGCCCTCAGAGTTTTGTCCCACACTCTCCAAGCAATTCTTCCAATTCTACGGCCGATATCCTTAGTTTGACCAATAGGCCAACACTCTCACTCAGTATTGGCATCAGTGCTTGCTCAAAATTTGTTCAAGTGAGTGCCATTTTTTATATTGACTTAACTATTTGAGAGACGTACAATTTTGTATTTAACGGTTTGCTTTAGACAATGTATTGTTTTATTTTGTGTATATATGTCCAAGGTAAAATTACAACAGACCTAAATGAACCATGTATCTAATGGGGATGAAACAGGTCGTTAACTTACCTTTATTTTGATAGCTCATTTTCAGAAACAATTTATGTGAAGTCAATTCTATGCTGTTGAGGATAAGAACACGTGTCATCTTGGGCTAAACTTTTCGAACCGCTGATCATGATGGTGATGATGATATCTCTGCAGAGATTTAACAAATTATGGAAAGTAAAAATTTCTCATATATTTCTAAGCAAGCCTTAAAATGCTGTTATTAAAAAATATGGAGCTATTTCTGTAAAGGCAAGGGGGATGAGTTGCTAAGGTGTTAAGTGTTCTGCCTGAAGAGCCAAGAATTGATTCCTGGTCTGGAAATAAATTCAACCCATAATTAGGGGCATGCCAAACGTAGTGAGTGTGGTAAATAGGGAAGGGTTCCTCCAGCCCTATGAAAAAAAGTGTAAAGATATAAAAGCTGTGTCTTATAGTCATACTACAATAAGAGTAACTTTCCAACATGTTCAGTCTATACAAATCTAGAAGCCGGGGCAAAAAAATCTGAGAAAATTACACAGTATCTACTGATATGCACTTAGTTCAATGAGCAGGTTTAAAAATGCATGCAAACAGTTTAAGATTTTTTTATCAATTTTGTAGGCTTTCTGAGCTCTGTTAAAAAAAAAATTGAAAATCACTCTTAGTGCTTAGATAGTCTATTCAGTTCCACTGCATTATTGTGCGACAACTTGATTTTTCCCGATTCTAGATTCAGTGAATCTGCTTCGATTTATTATGGGAAAAAGACAGTAATCACTTATAGTGCTTATAGTGCTAAGACTAAGATCTAGATCACTAAGGTGGCCATATCTAGAACTACACACACACACACACACACACGTCAACACACACTCACACACACAGTTATTGCAGGTTTTATAGCAGGTCCTTTTTACCCATTCTGTGAACAGGCCTGTGCACTAGTAATAATAATAATAATAATAATAATAATAATGAAATTCATTTATATAGCGCTTCTTCCAATAATTACCAGGCTTGAAGCGCTTTACAGAGTGGCACATTGAAATGTACAGAATACAAAATATTACACATGGAGAAACACATTCCTGATTCACTCTCTCAAACTCACTTTCAAGCTATCACACTAATCTAGATACACACTCTGAAATGGTCCGAGATTACATTGAACAGGAGAGGTCATAATCTGACATCTCAAAATGATTTTTAAAAAGATGAATCTTTAAGCCTGCCTTGAATTGTTGCGATGAATTTGCTTTTCTTAAAGTCAAGGGTAGTGAATTTCAGATAAACGGTGCTTGATGGATAATCTTTCCTTTAGGTGGTATGGATAGCAATGATTTGTCACCAAATCTAAGGGTACGATTTGGAACATGTTGATGTACAAGATTACAAAGATAGACTGGAGCTTCATTTGAAAGGCATTTGTAACCCAGGATTGCAATTTTGCATACAATTCTTGATTGGACTGGGAGCCAATGTAATTTCTTTAGCAAAGGAGTAACATGGTCTCTGTCATGTACTCAGTAAGATGACACAAAGAAGACTAAGTCAACCTTAAATGAACACATCTATACATTTTAAACCTCTTATCACACTCGCTCACTTCTAGAACCCACACCACTCAAAATTCCTCTCACACACGCAAATATATTCAAGCAGAACTAATCCTAATAAGGAAGAATAGAAATTTAGGATGCAATCACACACCTAGTTAACAATATATTCCACAGTATAATGACACTGCTTTGATCCAAAAGATCATTAAAACAATTCAAGTAGATGTAATCTTCAAAACAGGAAGATTGAATATTATTATTATTATTATTATTATTATATTTTATCCTCCCAGGAATGCTGGATGTCCTCTATGTGGAGGATGTCCTCAAAGTTAAAGTAGGCTCCCAAGTGTAGGTAGTACAGGAAGGTACAGGGAAGGTACAGGAGGGTAGTATACAGGTCTGGGTGTATAGGTCACAGTGTGACGGCCATGAGCCCAGTGAAGCGTATTTACGCCGAGGTTTGATGCCGTCACACAACTAACACTACCGAAGCTTGAACCCTCATAAACACTATACAACTCTCAAGGCGACTGCCTCCCTGGACAGCTGGGGTGCAAAATGACTCACTGAACAGATCACTCCACAATCACACTTCCAGCCGCATGCTTTTTACTCAACACTACTCACCACCTCATGCATGCACTCAGATCAACGAATCAAAAAACGGACCAACCAAACAAACCACCACTTCAGACAAATAGTAGTCACCAACCTATTCTGTGCTGTGTGACAGTCTCTTTCTTTTCCTTATTTCATTCCCACCTAGATCGCCCGTTATCGCAGATACAAAAGGGTGCACTTTTCTATAACGGGTAGAGATACACCCCTAACTAGTGAGGGCAAATCACAGAGCTGGGAGGAGTTCGAGATGAGCCAGTGATCCGGTGGTTACATTGTATTGCGCAACACCTTTGACCAGCGTCGAGTTGGGAGGAGTTGGAACACGAGCCAGTGGTTGAGTGGTTACATTGCATTGCACAACACCTTTGACCAGCGTCGAGATTAGCTCTCCGAGCTGGGTACCACCGCTCTTCGCACCCCTTTTTTGCGTGGGTAACAAGGTAGTGCGAGAGACGCTGGCCTTCTGACTTGCTGCTACATAGACCTGGGGTGTGGTCGAAGACAAGGTCTGGTGTCGAGATAAGCTCCGTAAGCAGCAGATCATGACTTACCGCTCCTGTGTATGATGCAACAGGGGTCATGTGTTTGGGGTATTGTGAGAGATCCAAGCCTCTGACTTGCTATGGGAGTAGCTGAAGACAAGACCAATCACTAGACAGGTGGTCACAGGCGATCAATGTGGGAACAGTTGCAACAATGAATTGTCATGTTACACCTTGAAATTGTGGTGGGAACAAACAGGATTTGGGGCGGGGTTTTCGGGTACAGGCTTAGATCTATCAGGATTCAAGGAAGGTGGGAATGGTCAGACATAACCAGTAGGGACGCGATGTGTGAAAAAGGGCCTAAAATAACTAATGCGCCATTACTTAGGTGGGAATGAGTTAAGACAAGTCGAGCTGCATTATTTTGAATGCATTGGAGTTTGCCTAAAGTCTCTTTTGGAAAGGCCAGACTGTAAAGAATTACAATAATCCAGTCTGGAAAATACAAAGGAAGAGTTATAAATTAACTTAAAATGTTTTTCAGACGGAGTTTTCTATGGCTCAACTGCAGGCCATGGAGAGCCAGTCCATATCAGACCTGGAGCAAAAAGACACAAAAATTGAGGAGCTAAATCGGGTAAGATATTGATGGGGTTATTTTTGCTTAGAAGATCCTGTTGTACTTTAGTTCAGGTTTTAGCCAAAAGCAACTACTTTTTATTGCAAATATTTTTAGAGTGACTATCAGACGTTATTTATGATATTGAAACTTCTCAGGTATTGAAATATTAACGGCATGATCTTCAGCTGTCATTGTTAACATTGCAAATGAATTCAAGAATGTAGAAGTCTCTTTGTGGATGTTTCAAGTTCACTATTGTCTTGTAGCTTAACTTTGTTGCTCTAATAAAAACAATTCCCTTTTAAATGTGCTAGATTATCATACTTTCATGAATATATGATTGAAACTAAGATAAATTTTACACATTTTTCAGACATATTCAGGAGAAGTTTATAAACTTACAGTGGTACAATGTTGATTTCATAATCTGTTCATTTTGACTTTTTAAAAAATTACCTCATCTAATTATTTTGTTCACTTTGTTCCCTAGAGTTATTTTTAAAATACTTCTTTGTGTTATTGCTAAAGTCATTGACTAATCAACTTGAAATTTATTAACTTTTAACCTAAGGTCTCAGAAAATATACTTTGATTTTTACTCTATATTATCTTTAAGTTAACTTGTAGTTGTCTTGATTAGTTTTAGATAGTTAAGGTAGAAAATATGGGAATATTTGGCATGTATATTTGAATGTTCTGTAATTACTACAAACACCATGTAAGGGGTGCCATAACCTTGAGATTTATTTAGATGGGAATAGACCTGCCATTAGAGACAGTTTTTTTATTGCCCATGCTGCGAACTCATAGGATTTGCCCTCCTCTACTCCCTCCTACCCTTCAGCAAAATGATGAACTGAAGCGACAATGTACAGCTCAGAATAAACTCTTAGAAAAGCACAAAGAAAATTTACAAAAGTGTCTGGAGGTGAACAAATCTCTGCTGGTAGAAAAGGTTGGTATCAAGGTTGTTACAGGTGGGGTTTTTTTATTGTGGTTTTAAAAAAGGAAAGGGATTTTTAAAATCTTGTTTACCTTGCTATGAAGGGCATGTTCTGTGCTTGAGAGTGCCTCTTTAAACTGTTTTGCTTAATTGATTTGGCCTTAAGTACAACAGTCTTGAAATCGATAATGATGATCATCATCACCATATAAAGTTAAGGAGCATAATCTATGTTAAACTTAAGATTTAAAATGCTGAGTGCAGTCAGGTTGATGTTTGAATAATGGCAAATTAGGTATTTATCTTGCATATTTGGGGGGTCTCTGTGGCATAGTGGACCAAGACGAAGACCAAGATGAAAAGTCGCGGGTTCGAGCCCTGGTTCACCCAAGATTTTTTTCAGTTTTCTCTGGCCCACGGCTCGTGTGGAGTCACGTCCTATCGGGGACGGACGTTAAAACATAGGTCCCAGCTTTGATATGACCTTAATGCGTTGAAATGGGGTGTAAAACTTGTCATTCATTCATTCATTTGCATATTTGATTGTTTTTCTAGAGCACATTAGAAAAGAAATCCACACGGCAGAAATGCATGGAGAATCGACTACGGCTTGGTCAGTTTGTGACACAAAGACAGGGAGCACAATTTGTGGAGAACTGGGTAGATGGCTGGGCTTTTCAGGATCTCATGAAGTGAGTAGCCTATGATTAATAATGCTAGATGGGGGGAATAAATGCTAAGTCAGTAATTGTCTGTCTGTTGAGCAAATGATATATGATCAAATCCTCGGTTTGGAGTAGTCTTTCTCGTGAATTAAACCTTGGTTTGAACTGGGTTGCACAGAGAATGAGCAAAAAAAACACCCTGTTGATTATATGCTGTGAGCTAGAAATTTCTCGGAGATCAGAAATAGCAAGTCCAACATTAAGGAAACACTGATTACCCCCTCCCCACCCACCCAATTTGGTCTTTACTAGCCAAGACATAATGTATACATACTAATATCTAAAAGCATGTTTCTTTGTGCAACAATCAGAACAGGCCAATGAGAACTGGCCAAATGGTACCGGGTTAGTCTTACAAGTCTGATCCACAGTGATTTGATTTAGTCCCTTTAATTAATCCCCTCGAATGTTACACCTTTGACAATGTCTACCTTGGGTGTCATGTCTTCACTTAGATAGTAAAAGAGCTGCAGTCGGCCTGCTTATGGAATGAAGATGTTTGATCACTTTGCCGAAAATTATATTTTGCTATTTCATTGACTGTATATGCGAGATCAAAGTTTTGTTTTGTGCAAATTGGGATTTACTCTGTGAGTGTATAATGCAAGATTTATGTTGAGAAAGTTTTTAAAAAGGCATTATACTCAGAAAGTGTTTCATTTCGATCATAAAATGGGTTTCATTCTAACCATAACATTTGCCATTGATATATTTAGTTGAAGTCAGAGTGTAATGAAAATGTCAAGAGTAAACAAAGGATAAATTGAATATTTCCAAGCATTTTGAGATACACAGCCTTGACAACAGTGTCCCCTTATATTTAGATGATTGACCTGAGTCACCAGTTGACAATGGGACCATGACTTCAAGTAATACCATTATTCTGTTAACAGCTATTGATGAAGAAGATATTGTTGCAGTTTAGAAATAAGGTTGAAATATCTCTCGCTCTTCATCTCAATGGACATTTCAAATTTTGAGAGTTCTAACCCCAGAAGTTTCCATGCTGTCAGAAAAAGCAAAAGAAAAAGGACAATATATTGACATAGGTACAAAATTGGCATGTGCGTTTGGTAGATTTACACCAGCTACATCATTACTACACAGCTGTATTATGCAACATCTTGAGAGAATGCTCAAAGCAAGGTGCTCTTACAATTGTTCTGGTACTAAGTATCACAACTTTTCTGACAATTGAGAGAATTTTGTCTGTTTCATGCGTGAGGAGAGATAACTGTTCGAAGGATTTTTGGAGAAGCTGCCAGTAAAATTGAAATGTACTATCTTGTTCTCTTCATTACAATCTAAAGACGCCCACGTAGCTTACTTCATGTCTGATGTGGCATTGTTGTATATCACAGGGCAACACAATTCATTAGGAGTCTCCAACCCACACCATGGACTCAATTCTATTGATTGTGTTTTCAGTGTGTTTGAGAATTGAAGACACATTCTATCACTTAAATAACCTATTTGTGTTGCAAGTGACATAAAACTTTAAC
The DNA here is from genome assembly GCA_031762815.1 of Tylodina fungina. Taxonomy (NCBI): domain Eukaryota; kingdom Metazoa; phylum Mollusca; class Gastropoda; order Umbraculida; family Tylodinidae; genus Tylodina; species Tylodina fungina. The sequence goes on from JAUEKS010139586.1 coordinate 7,514, forward strand.
TCAACTCACCTCAAATTCCTGATCTCCTATATGCCCTCTAACTAATTTGCAATCTATCGATGGAGCATCTCTCGACCCTGTTGTGTTGTCCCATACCAAATCCACACATAATCTATCAAACTGATAATGTTTTGGGTTGACTTTGCCGGGTGGAAAAAGCCTGTTTGAAGCATTGATTGACTGTCTAGCCTCACATCATGATCTCTGGGTAGTTCGGCTTCAATGAAAGTTTATGTTTCCGCATCTGCCAGTATTTAAGTCCCACAGATTCCTTTTTTTATGAGGCAGCTAAACATGATGCCATTTTCCTTTCCTTTTCAATCCGACAATGTGAAACAACTGTTTTCTTGTGTCCGTCGGTAAGCTTTTTATTTCTGTTGTCACTCCTTCTGCCCAGAATGACCATAATGGCTAGAGTCAGTATGACACAGTCCTTTGATAGCTGCTGTTCTTCTGTATATTATTTCATGTCACTAATATAGACAACTCTGTCATTAAAAATGTTTCTAATGTGTGCAAAACAACTGGCTCTTGCTTTACATTTCATTGTCCCTTCACTTTAGACATTAGTTTTCTTTTAATGAGGTCATGATCTTTTCCTGTTCTGCTAAAGGTTTTCAATTGTCTGTCTATATAGGTATCAAACTCGTTGCCTTTTTCTATCAATGGGAAAATTGTAGTTGTACTCTATGTGTTAGCAGGGGTAGAAAGTGAAGACTGAATGGAGCTGCCTCTACAATTGGATGTCAAAGTTTCTTAACAAGTGTAGAGGATGCATTTGGGAGAAAGTGTACTGTGTAAGTGGAATAAACAACTGCCTATTGTGAAGTCAGTTTAGTATAAGACCCACACATTTTCACATTCTTTTGTGCATGCTAATACTTGAACTAGCAATGCGTCACTTTCCTGAACCTTTATGTTCCGCTAGTGATTGTGCACTTGTTGCATTATGTTATCTAATGCATGTCTTTAATTACAATTTTTATGTGGGAAAAGTAAGGAAAAAATTGTTTTTGTACTTTTCATATATTAGTGGTGTACATTTGTAAGCCTTCATCTATTCCTTAATATACACTATTCTTTTACCAAATGTTCTATGCAAAATGTTCTTATTATTCATAAGTATATCACATGCATGCGCTATTCTAGAGAAAAGAAAGAAAAAAATTATAAATCTGTGATGACGAAGATCCTTATAACATTCATCGACTTAAAGTTTAACCTTTCAGAAGTCCGAATGAGAAAGCTGTGAAAGCTTACAATTTTTTTATAGAAAAATTTTTCTTTTGAATACGTAAACCTTAGTTGAAGTCTAATAAAAAAACACAGGGAGGGACATTAGCTTCACTATAAAAATTAACAAAATAGTGAGACCAGGACCTGTGCGGAGAAATTCACATTCTTTTTGAGAACATTATTCTGGGTTTATTTACTGAGCAATATAAACTAAACTTTCTGTTGTGCACAACAATAAGTCAAAATACGAGTTCATGACAACAGTTTCAGAATTCAAGCAAGGTGTTGATACCTAGATAGGGTTATTTATGGTCACACTTACCTGTATTCTCTACAAACAGAATATTTCAACCCAGAGCAATTTATTGGTTCTTGATTCCTACACTGTCAGCCGCTTGTGCAGTCTCCAGGAGATTAATGAGGTTTCTAAAACAAATAAAAATCGACGAAATGAACCACCCTGTATTTTAATGTATGGTCGTGTGATAGCAGGGTTATGAGTTCATGGTAAACTATTTTTCAATAAAATTTGTAGTCAACTGTATTATTTAATGCATTTTCTATGTGATGCAACAAAGAGGTAGATGATGCATACTTATATTTGGCTCAAAGGTCATATTCCAGACTCTCTGAGAAAACACTAATTGGGTGTGAAGTAAATATCGTGAAAACATGCTTAATAGTGCACAAGACATCATGCATAATATTCAGAAAATGAGAAGATTTCAGGAGATTCTGCACTTCGAATGCATAGGCTGTATTGTATAAGAACAATGGTAATAGAAATAAGTTAGAAGCAATAGGTAACTAAGTGCACAATCTTCAAATACAACAAAGAATGAAATTGGAAATTGACCATTAAATTGAGCTGAAAGCATGTTTCATGCACCTTTCTTCTTGACTTTTGTGAATGGTGGTTTATATGTGTAATACATTGAGATATTGTTCTCTGATAAAAGAAAAAAGCTGAAATGGCCAATGCGAAAGAGATGCATCTCCATTTCCATCAAGTTGAAACTGCTAATTATTTAAACATACTGGAATTTTATAACCAAGAAAGGAAGTTCAACAAAGCATATTGAAAAAAAAATAGGCTCAAAATCCATAGTTAAAACTAAAATGCATCTTCAACATCAACAAACATGTAAATAAAACAAAATGGGTAATACAGAGCAGAGCCTTATCAGAATACTTGAAACATCAAGTTCATCAATATCTTTAATAGATTGACACTTGAAACATAGATTCTGAATGTATAGTTCCCGTAGTGGTGATGCTAAGATGTTTCTCACCACTGACTCGGTTCCTAACTGTAAATATATTTTGTTCTAAAATCCAGGCCACACCAGCAGTATTCGATCCATCCACACTTTGGACACTGAAAACTGCTTTATTTCTGCCAGCAAGGACAAAACTGTGCGCTTGTGGTCCATCGACAGCTGTGGTGATGGAACCAACAAGTCAGGGAGTGTTTGCTCATTTTACATTTTAAACTAGCATTATAATGGTTTTAATTATCTATATTATATTATGTATTGTGAGATGGGTGAGTTTAATTTAATGTCCTTAGCTAGGCGTAAAGTTTCATAAGTTACAAAAATATCTCATAAATTATGGGGAAGGTATGAGAAGCAAACTGGTATATGGTGGAGAAACTGAGGCTCTGAAACAGAATCATGAAGGCATGCGAAATAAAACAGCAGTAAGAGGGGGTCTCTGTGGTGTAGTGGTAAGACATTCGTCTCAGAAGACTAAAAGTCCCGGGTTTGAGCCCAGGTTCATCCAAGGCTTTTTTCAGTTTTCTCTGGCTCTGGCTCGCATTGTCGCATTGTCGCATTGTCCTATCGGAGATGGATGTTTAAAACGTAGGTCCCTTCTCTGATATAATCTTAAATGTGTTGAAAGGAGGTGTAAAACTCAAATCAGTCACATCTGTAAGAATAGCTCATTGATGAATAGACCAAAAATATCCTGTACTCAAGACCATGGATCCAAAGCACCTTGGCTAAGTTTGCAGAATACAGGGGTGTTATTAAAAAAAAAAGCAAATCAAGACTTGTTTTATGCAGATACTTGAAATTTTCAACATGAATCTATTGATAATTGCTGGACACAAAAATCACATTTCAAGACAAATCAAGTCACATGACCACAGTAGTCCTTTTGAATATTTAATTAGATAAGATGAAAGAAACAAGACCAAAATAGAATTTGTTAAAGGGAAATTTAACCAAAAAATTTGTAACGCCACATACAACTAAATTTTAAACAAAGTGACATAGAACAATAAGTGGGAGGATGTTGGGGAAAATAAGAATGAAGAATCTGCTTTTGAATTTGTCAAATGTTTCTTGATAGTTGTGATAATGGCCGCCATCTAGGAAATGCACATAGCCTACTATTTCAAGTCGCCAAAACAACCAAATGTACCTTGAAAACTCTTTTATTAAATACATTCATTATAATAATCCTTGCAATGTGTTGGGATTTGGTTGATTAGGTAGTTTAGTGAAAAATTATGTTAGATTGAAAATGAATGTTTTCCTGTTGATGCAAAATCTGGGAATTTGAGGATTAAAACACCTGTCAAAAGTCAAAATACATCATTAATGCTAAAATACTTTTAACACATTTTAAGGATTTGTTACAGCAACAACTGTGGGAAAATTCCAAACCTATCGCATTGGCAGAAGCTGAGTTTTTACCACGTATAATTCTAAGAAAATAGCCCTAAAAGGTGGAAAAAAATTAAGAAAACCTCATAATGTACACTTTGAGTACAAAACATACGTATGTAGTCATTCAGAAGATTACATCAAGGGCAGAAATGTCTACTGTAAACAAATTTATAGATAATTTGTAGACATTCTATTTTGAGCCCAAATGTTAAAAATTAGCTACCCAACCTCTCTATAACACCCAGCTGGTGTCAGGAAGGCTATCCGGCCAGTATAATTTCTGTTATCAGTCTCAGGTCAAGGAACGTTTCTTTGCTACTGGTACCATGTAACCCAGTATTACTTATTGCACGACCATGCCTCCCTTGTAGATTAGTGAGGCTGCATACCCAGGTGGACTTAAAAAGCCGACTTTCAGGAAGGTGAAGGCGAAAGCTGAGATATTGGTAGTCTATAACAGTCTGGCTGGCATCAGCAAGGACATCTAAACGTAAATCCTTTGCTCCAAAACAGATGAGAAAGAGACCCTTGAAGAAATATGCGATGTCTTGGGCTAATAATATGTCATGGAAAATGACCATAAAAGCCGGAGTGATTGATTGGTCCAATAAGAACTGAAATGTCTGCCCTGTCCCAACAAAGTCAGCCCCTATCATAGCCCACCCCATTTAATAAATCCCTACATTATTTATATGTTGCAATAAGAACTTAATTTACATCTGTTTCATATCCAGGCAATCATGTCAGTTCTGCTACTCCCGACACAAGAAATCTGTCTTCTCTGTTGCCTATGTGGAGAGTGTGAGGCTGGTAGCATCATGTGATAGCACAGTTCATGTAAGTAGAACTGGGTGTAGCAGCATACACTTCAGACAAGTATCCTCAGGGGATTAGCAAAAAAAACCAAAACAACAACAGGCCTTTCGAGCCATTCAGCTCATAGGGTCGGAGTTTCAGTAATATGAAGTGAACTCAGTGACAGATTTTATCCATCTCTTTCTGAAAAAGATACTAGTCTATCACAGAATACTTTCCAGTCGAAGCTGTACCCATTTTCACCTGAGTTGAGTGAAACAAGGGGAGTAAATTTTCTTGCTTAAGGAAAAAACACATGCCGCTGGTGGGCTTTGAACCTGTTACCTCTTGGTCCGTAGTCCAATGCTCTCTCCGCTAGGCCACTGCGCCCCCCCTCATGGGCCAGTGAAAATATGTACTCTCACTGCTAACGATAATCACATAGCTCTATACCTCTGTGTAATTATATATTTATCCCGATTTCTGTCAGGTCAGGGAACATATTCTTTCTACTTATGATTTATAATACGATAAAAGACTGTAATGATGTGGAAGGTAATTGCATTAAAAACTATTGAGGAAATTGACTGATTTTGGGGAAATGAAGAGTATTTGGAAAAATGTATTTGAATCGCTTACTATTAATGCAGAAAAAGAATAGAATAACCACACGGGCCAATTTAGTAAAGGGAGACCAGGTATATCATGACGAGGTAGTAAAGCATGCTTTAAAGGCGATGGAGTTTGGAAAAGTGGAAGCCCCTTCTTATATTGTTTCTGAAAAATAAAAAAAGGTGGGAGAAGGGAGATATGCATTATATGGGGAAAATAAAATATTGAATGAAATTAAAATACCATCCAAAACATTGTGAAAAGAATATGTAATTCATTGTATAAAGGAAAGGGACATTCACTAATAATTTCACCCAAAGGGGTAATACATTTCTAGATAGAACATGTACTAAAATTCCTGGGATCTGTGGTGGTAAAGAAAAACAGAGAATGTGTTGAGCTAGTCTGTTTGGCTTTATGTCATGAAGAGTTACAATAGAGGGAATTTATGTTGATGCAAGAGAGTAGGCTAAATAGTAATTTGTGAGCCATACTGTGACTTTTGTCGACTTGGAAAAGGCTTTTGTTAGGGTTCCTAGAAAAATTCTGGGGTAAGTTTTATATACTATGATTATGAAGCGTACTGACTTATGGTGGAAAAATCTGGATTCCTGGGCAGAAACTCAAAGATATGCTGGCTAGAACAGAGATGATATTGGCTAGATGGATAACTGTTGTGGCGCTTTGACATGTGAGCACAAGACAAATGAGGATATAGGGTATTTTCTGGCAATTGGTAATGTACTTGAGGTAATTTGTCAGCTAGGTTAAAATAATTGGGACATGCACTTAGGAAGGTAATTAAGACTTAATCAGAAAAAAATGTGTGAAAATAGAATTTGAGTGGATGGGACCAGGACTAGGCACTAAATGGAATAAATTACTGAAGCAGCAAATGAAATTACAGGGCTAGAACGTGGTGAATTCAATTGACATGGATAACTGTTGTCTCAAGATAAAAACTGTTAATTAATTTATGGAAAATAGCTGTATAACTGCTAATGATGATAATGATGATGTGAGACTCAATACTCTGTGCATTGTAAATGATGACATTTAGGAATAAACAATTAAAAACTGGTAAACCATTACAAATCTCATCTGGGACTCATATGTGTCTAATGTAGCCCAATCGCAGAATGAGTTTGAAAAAGATAAAAAAAAACAACTACCTCTGTCACCTTGTAAGAGATAATCAACCTAATGTCCTTCCATCGTGCTCATGTACATTGTTCCTCACATTGTGTCTCAGGTGTGGGATCCATATACTGGCGTGGCCTTGAACCAGTTAGAGTCGCCCAAACATGCTCCTGTGGTCGCCCTCACAGCCCTGCCAGCCCCATCCACGCTTGTTGCTATAGCAACGACAGAAGCTACTCTCAGGTAAATCATAGTGTAGCATATTGATCTCCTGGAGCTGGTTTAATAGTTTTATAACTAGGTCTTTGGTAAGCTGATACATGGATAATTCTTTTCTCATTATTCTCAGCTTCACTGCAAGTGTATTGGAGGGTGAGGGTGAGGTGGAGTGTTTAGGGAAGAGAGAGAGAGAGAGAGAGAGAGAGAGAGAGAGAGAGAGAGAGAGAGAGAGAGAGAGAGAGAGAGAGAGAG
>JAUEKS010140694.1:0-14443 GCA_031762815.1 Tylodina fungina
CAACTCTCAAAGCACACTGAAAACACAATCAATAGAATTGAGTCCATGGTGTGGGTTGGAGACTCCTAATGACTTGTTTGCCCTGTGGTATACTGCAATGCCACATCAGACGTAAGAAGTAAGAAGTAAGCCACGTGGGCGTTAATCTTCACTCTGAATTAGCAATATTTACTGATAAATAAAGAAATTTAGGCTTAAAAACTAGATCTACATCTTGAAATCATTATACACCAATATTGGAGAATTATCAACGGAGACACCAGTCACAATGCATTTCAAAGTGGACAGATGTTAGTTAAAAAAACGAAAAAAAAGAAGAAGAAACTGTTTCTTCCATCGCAGCTTCAGTAATCTAAGATTTGCTTTCTCATGATGCATTTATGAATTAAGGGAGTAAAACAATGACTCTAGAATTTAGAAGTCCAAAGAGATCTAGTCAATGGGTGCTGCATAGAAAGTAAGAATAACAAGGAATCTAATAATGAGATGGTGATATTGAAGTGTCACACTTTGGAAGTCATTATAAGATCAGGATATCCTAAGATATAAGTATAAGATCTAGATATTCAGAGGTACTATGAATATATCAACATCTGGAATGTCTACATAGGGTTATCTAGATCTAGAATTAGAGTATCTGGTGTACACATTGGCAATCAGACTGATAATGGTATATCTAGATTTTATTCTACAGTTGTGCTACGGTAATTTAAAACGAAAGAGGATCCACAGAAAACATTGATATCTAGATGTATATAATTTATACATAAATGTAGATCTTGATATCTGAATTAGATTAAGAAACAATTATTCCCCATGGCATTCTATCTACGTGAAAACTGACTTTTCAATCATGAGCATGCTAAATTTAAAAAGCAATACATTGTAAATTAAATTGCCCGATGAAATGGAATATATCGGCGTTAGTCACTCGATTTAAAAAAATAAAGAAGGAACAGAATCACAAAACAGAAAACTTGAACCGTACAGCAAGTAACAGCTGACAGAATTAAGTCTTCATTAGAATAGCCATGCAGCATTTGAATTAAAATTTCAGTTCGGAGATTTCTTGTGTCCTTTTTTCATGGTTTCCCTCTTTGAGGTCGTTTTCCTGATTTTCCCGACCATGAGTTATTTCTGTTTATTCATTCCCCATTTTCACTTAATTTTCCGGGTGGTGGAAATATACCACTACTCTCCCACTTGAACACAGAGAGGATCGCAAAAACAATATTTTAAAGAATAAGAAATATTTTATATCAAGTTAGTCTAGGAGCTGTGAGATCCATTTCGAGTGAAAATAATTATTATCATCATTTTCATTATTTAAAACTCACAACAAAGGAAAAACGAGATCCCTAAACTAAAGAGATAAGTGGTCTCTTGGACTAACCCCTGAAACCATGGACAAAAGCTGAGAAACTGCTGATGAAGCGCTTTTGTCTTCAAATTCCTGATAAGAAAAGAAGAAAATTCTATACATATTTACTTTACGTTTAAATACATACAGTAATCTTTCCTGTTAAGCCTAAACCTAAGACAGTGTTATAGTGATATGGCTTAAGTGCCTGTTAAAAATTACCTTTTCCTTTACTCTTGCCTGAAGCACCATCCAGTCTAACGAGAATGTTCCAGAAATCATTGTCAGGCTTAGTTTCATATTTGCAAGACTGTGAACTTCCAGGATTAGAAGCGTCTGATGCTCTGGAGAGCTTGGGACTAGACTGAGCTGCACTGGGGGTGCCTTGAGGATGCTTCTTAGATCCAGATAACTCAGATTCCTCATCTTTTCCTCCTTCCAATTTGCTCACCTCCTTAGCTTTTCCAGCAGGCAAGAAGTAAGTGGGAAAGATCTTGGCCAGTGAGATCAGTGTGTCGAGAGCATGACGACACACTACAGGCGCTGCTTGTGGATGGACAGTGATGGCGGCAGATGAGCTGCTCGTCTTCTTACCCGAAGTCCGATAGATCTGGAAGACGTTAGCCCTGCAGCCCAAGGCGGCATCCAGACTAATGGAAAGCCAGTAGCCCCCGACACCGCTCCCAGACATGCTGGCAGAGGATGGGGGACCCCCAGGAGTGCTACGATGACTGCCAGGCTGAGCGCCATGAAGGCTAGCCGTTGAGGTCAGGTTAGAGTCTGATTGCATATGAAAAGGAGTATCAGGTGAAGACGTGGACGAGGAGGTGAAAGACGGATTTGAACAGGTGGCGCTTATTGAAGAAGACAAAGCAGACTTTTTGCCTTTTCCTGTGTCCTTAACATGACTGCTGGGCATACGTTCCTCCATGCATAAATTATTTGTCACTAATGCAGCAGAGTTTATATCCCCAGCCTTCTTAACAATTGAGAGCAAAGCGCGAATCAACCATGTCCGTGTGGGCCCATGGTAACAAAGATTGCGCAGAACTCTGTGTAAGCGAGTTGTGTTCAGCTTGGGCTCATCCAGGAAGAGAAGCACCAGTAAACAAGTTAAGGCCTCTGGGTCCAGCATGAAGCGTCCCTTCACTTTAGTTGGGTTGACAGCCCCAGAGTTGCCCTGCTGTAGTCGACTACTGCCAAATGGAAACTGGTTGTGTCGTTGGGTAGCTCTGATGGCATATCGTGATCCCAGTCTACTTGCAAGACCTTGAAAAGAGACAAGTTAAGTTTTATTTTTATTTGATTTAAACTGACTTGAGACCTGTCAATACTAAAAGAATATCATTCTGAATAAGATATCACAAGAGCGCTCTTTAATGATAAAGCAAGTATGATCTATTTTTCAAGGAAAAACATGTTTCAGAACTACAAAACGAGCATGTTTTCAAACCTTTTCAAAATAACAGAAAGATGCAGTTCATAAAATACACATGGATAGATTTTAGTAAAGCATGGCCCTAAAGCCTCTTACAAAGAACATTTTCTCCTTGAGCTGCAAAATGAACAGCATACTACAATCTTGGCAACCACTCACCTACTACCCTTGAAACATCCTAATATCTAATAAGCTAAATAGACAAGCACCCTATATCATCAGTGAGCATTACATTATCGCCATCATAAGGTGTTCACCCTTTAAATATTGAATATTGAAATATTGAATACTTTTATTAACTACAGTGTATTTATTAACTATTTTTTAAAAACCTCAATAAGCCTAAACATTGTCTGACAGGAGACATATGATTTCATGTGATTATCACGTGAGTTGAAGATGAATATTTCTCTACATGTAAATCTAGCTCTTAAGATTTAAGGCATACATCTATGGAACACATTTATTCAAAATTTACTGCCATTAATCTACATGTAAGTTCAACAACATTCACACATGAACGCATATCTGCAATAATAGAATTAAGTAGCAACTGCAAAATCGCTTATACTTTTGATAGGTCAGGAAACATTTTTCTCTGTGTAGCACAGTCATGCCTCACTGGAATAGAACACAGGCTGCATATTAGTTAAGTGCGTTATTACAGTGAACTTTTGGGAAGTGAAAGCAGAGGTAAGCATAATCCATAGCAATCTAGCAGACAACTGGAAGGGCATCTGACCATAAAACTTTTGTCCAAGCAATGAGAAAAGGAAAGGACTGGTCGCATCTTGGGCTAACTCAAGAACCTAGAGTCAACAGCTGAAAAATTGTAGATAATGAAAAAAGAAAAGCTACAATACTGATAACTCATAAGGAACATTCCCCAGATAACTGCTGGCAAATAACTCGGATAGAGGGTAGTAGAAGATACTCCACGATAGCAATGTAGCAGTGAGCATGGTAGACGGCACCTCACCATTAAAACCGTACAAACAAATTGCAAATTCTTTTTAAAGAAAAAAATTCAAAACTGATATTGTTAATAATTGAAGGTTGCTACAGAAAAGACAAAAGACAAACCAAGCTGCAGATGTAAGATACCTGACTTGACTTGAGCAAAATGAGAGAGATATAAATAATAGTTTTTCAAGCGCAGTAAGCAAAAATGATAGTTGAGAGAATTACTTGGGTGAATGCTATATGAAAAGGCAATAAGGATATAAGGATGTAAGCGTTATACAAAGGGAGATAGTTGAAGAACGTCAGTGGCCTAACCGGAGTGCCTGAGGATAGCGGAGATGGAAGCCGCACCAGCCTGAGCAAAAAGACGCTCTTGCAGCAGCCTACGATGACGTTCCTCCATATCACGTCGAAGGTCCTGGGCCTCGGCTGCTAGCTCCGGGGGCAGGACAGCCAGCATACTGTCATCCATGTCAGACAGAACCTGTTGCCTCAAAGATGTGGAAAGGGTGGAGAAAAAGGTAGCCGGATCCACAGGTAGGTCAGGGTTGGCTGCACTCTGCTGCTGAGCTGTCATTCTGGCCTGTTCTGCCCGCTGTTGGGCCAACACCTGTACATGACATCACAGCAATCCGATCAGTCTACCATGTACAACTAGTCATGTGTTCATCATCCACTTAACTCTAAACTGCTGGAAGCTTCCAGCTGCCGATAAACAATTTATTCAATAACATTAAAATTGTTTTTCATATGTTTGTATTATAATCGCAAAATAAATATTCAATAACTCATACAGAGAAAACTTAAATCTACAATTGATATTCGCAAAATGAAATGTACATGGAAAACTCACTCCCTTTTCACTAGACCAACTTAGCAACGTTTACTTTGAACTTCTCACTATTTTTTCTTTATCTTCATCTTTCTACTAGATCTAAACTAATCAATGGAACAAGGCCTGGTAGCAGATATGTCAGATATGTAATAGTTAATAATAATAATTAATATAAACAAGAAGCTTCCAAATCCAGCATACCCCCTTCCCTTGTGTTAGTTATGCTACTTCTTCAGTTGTGATGATGAGGTTCACTGCTATGAACAGGTATAAAGACAAGTGATTCCTCACCTCTTCTTGTATAGCTGGAGGAAGGGCTGCCAAGAACTCGGGGTTGACTTCCATGGCAGGGCTGCCTTCACCTCCAGCACCAGTGCTGGACACACTTTGCTGTGCTTGCTCCTGGGCCCGATGCCTGATGCGCTGCAGTCGCAGTTGCTCAGAGATGACCTCCTGTCTGATATGCTCTGGAAGGGCAGCTAAGAATGATGGGTCCACACCTTCTGGAACTTCAGGATCTGAAAGAGAAAATACATAACATAGAAGCCTCATAGAACTGAGAAATGGGGAAATCTGGGATGCAGGATCTGGGACGAAACAGAGATGCCGCTGACCCCTGACAAAATTTCAACTTTTTTTACAGGATAAAGTTCAACAGACCCAAAATGTCTCTAAGCCATATTATATTCAAGCAAATAAAGTACCCAATAGTAATGTAGACAAGAAATAACTTTCAAATTATTATTAGGTATGTACTGTACATTAATGTAAAAAACAATTATATATTTGTAAGTAATTTTAGATTCATGCAGACCTGCTTAGTTAAAAATTCCTAAATGAGAAATATGTCACAAAAATGCGTAGCACATAGGCCCCTATAAATCATAGCAAAATAATGAGTTACGTAGCCTACCATTTCGAGTGTTGCATAGATCTAGGGCTCCATCTCAATAGGTAATAATATAATCCAGCAGAGAATGATTTACCGTTTACAAGCAAAGTGTCCGTCTATATCTAGATCAAGATCTAGAATCTAGATCTAGTTCTCGCGTCTAAAAAATCTAATCTAGATTTCTAGATCTAGCTAATCTAGATTCTAGACCTAGAATCTAGAAATTAGATCTAAATCTCAGCACTGTTCAACCACTAAATAGGCACACAAAAACCATGTGGAATTATAATCCAAAGAAGAAAAAACCAGAAGTCCAAGCAAAGTATCCGTCTAGATCTTAGATCTAGATCAAGTTTTCGCGTAATTAAATTGTAAAAGTAATGTGCGTTGCTCAGGAAAGCGTCCAATAAAAAATAGCCCTGGATTGTGGTCGGTTATTCAGACGTAGACTAGGGGCCTAATTGTAGATCGATTTTGGGCGAAAAAGAGACGACTGTTGATGTACGCAATTAGGCCTAGGCCTAACCAATATATCAAAATAATCTGTGAATCAAGTACTGGAGGACAAATATTTTCGTTGTTGAATACTTGATAATGGATCCACATTTAAAGTATCGATTCCAAACTTGCACGTTAATCATAAAAGTCAGGTCAAATCTTTAAAATTCGAAAGCTTCCAGTTCAGAAATCGTGAAACAAAATGTCAGCTAATTTTTGCTGAAATGTGCATTTTTGCGGCAATTTTCGTACCGGCATAGATCGAGGTGAAAATGCGTAGTTTTACGCAAATTACGTAGAACTAGGCAGGTCTGTATGTTAAGCATCATTTTCCTTCAATTTATCTTGCTCAAAGTAATGCTCGGCAACAATTAATCTATTAACTCATTCCTGACTGAGATGCCTCACCATGACTGCTCTACCCACCAGAGTTCTTCACACACTCCCACAATTATAGGGTACCTCAAAGACAGTGCCATAGCTGGACATCTTAGCGAGTAATATATTCCAAAAAATTCATGTGTACACTTTAGTTATTTGACGTGCCTGAATTACAATTAGGATGAATAAAAAAAATAATACATAATTATATAGATTTAGATACGACATTTAGGTTGTTATTTACAAAGTATCAATGTGCCTGTAGCTTGCTCCGCCTGTAGCTCTAGATTAAGATTTAAATCTAGATTTAGTAGCTCTAGATCTACTCGCTCATCACGAAATCAAAGGTTGAGGTTCTTCATTCTCATCATTACTATTTTATCTAGATCTAGCTGCGTTACCATGTTTATCCCACTCAAAGATCTTGTTACACAAGTGGAATTAGACCCATCTTCACTCTCTGAGTCTATGTAGATTTTTTGAAAAACTTCTTTACCCTCTCGGGCTCTTATATTTCCCATTAAGATTAAAATTTCTAGTTATTTCAACCAAAGCTTGCCCCAAACCTTAAACAACATAGAAAATGGAGTACAAAAACGGTAACTTATGAATTTTTTAGAAACATAGAAAAGGTGGAGTGGAAGAGTCTTATGTATTGATATACTGCGATTTGAATATTCTTGTAGGCCAGTGGCTGCAATGGTTGCCCTGCTACGAGTATTCTCGAATGCCGTCAGCTATGAGTTTAAGCTAAGACCCATTTAAGGGTCATGACTTTTGTTTTATAGCACCTGCATACGGATGGGAACGCCATACAGAGAATCTAATTAATATGACTTGAAGAGGACTGAGCAAACATGTCTGTGTTGTTATGAACAGTTTGTAAAACAGTGCGAGGTGAAAAATCTAAAGAGACAAAAGCCCATTTTTGTTTGCTCTAATTTAATGTAGGGTTGTAGCACTTCAAGATTTAGAGACGACGTATGTTGAATCTACATCTAGATCTAATGATTTGAGGAGAATATTTCCAAAAGAAGTATGTGGAGACATGTTTTATTGTGTGTGGTCTAAGTCAGATCTGGGGCTTGATCGAATTTTTAAAAAAAAAAATTATATAGAAAATTATGAAGAAATATATGGATGGATGGATGATGGATGAATGGAGGGAAGGAGGGAAAGAGGGAGGTGTGAGAGAGAGAGAGAGAGAGAGAGAGAGAGAGAGAGAGAGAGAGAGAGAGAGAGAGGAGGAGAGAAGAGAGGAGAGAGAAGAGAGGTGAGAGAGAAAGAGAGAGGAGATAGATACCAATTACTCCAGCATGCAGAATGCCAAATCAACTAGCTACAAATCTAAAAAAACTGGAAATTCAACACAGCACTATTAAAAGTTATTCTTTACCACGGAAAATGTTTCAACACCACCTACCGGTAGAAGACGAGCCCTGTGCCCCGTCCATCACCCTAGTGCTGCTGCTACTGGTGCTGGTGGTGAGAGCTGCAGCACCACTACTACTGGTCACAGGCTGCGCTACAGCCTCAGACATGATGGGGATAGAAGTGATCTGACCCGTGGTGGACACAAAGGTCAGGTTGCTCAGCGGTGGTGTGGCCCCAGTAACTCCAATACCACTGAAGGCCACACAAAAACAAAAACAAACAACAACCAAGGATTACAAATTAATGTTGTCTCTCCCTATTCCTGTATCTTTCATAACAAAATTCAAAGAAAGTTAGATAACAGTAAGTGATTAACTCTGTGACAATGTGTATAACGGTATATTGTCTTATATAAGACTAAAATATGAAATGTTTTTTTCACCATTACCTATAGAATGGCGGCTGAGCCCGAGAGAATATATTAGACAGGTCATGGGCGAGATCAAAGCTGCTGTACTGAGGAGTAGAGCTGGAGGTTCCTGCAATCTGGCTGTCAAGCGCAACTGGTTACAGATAGATAGTAGAATAACATTAAGTTATCTCACAAAGCTTATTCATTGTTATATATTCAAAACAAGATATGAGAGCACAACTTGAAAACAGAATTGAACACCATCATTTTCAAGGCTATCGTTCCTAATTAACAAGGGTTATAAGCGCCTAGGGCTCTCTGTGGGGATAGGCACTATATAAATGCACTATATTCTTCTTCTTACTATTATTCTTATATCTCAAGACATTAATTATCTCAAACTATTACATTGTCCGCATCAAACTCCCTAATTTGATTTCCTACTCTTTACCATACTATTATATTCCAGGCACATTTCAGTTTACCTCTTTGTTTCTACCACTCAACTTACATTATCATATAGGCCTATTTTCCAATCCAGTCATCTTTTTTTTGTATTTTCCTATATACATATCCCAGCCACTCTCTGGATTGACAGTGAACCTAACCTATAGACCCCAACACAAGATACCCCATAAGATCATTTGCCTGCTGCTCACAGTAACACCTTTGTCATTTCTGCTAACCATTCTCACCTATGTTCTAAAGCAATGTCTTTTCTAAATCCTTACTGAGCCTGAGTTTCTCCAACATTCACCATTTTGCTTTATGTCCGGCATAAACTCCCCCCCCCCCGATTTTACTGGCACTTTTCTATTACACATTAAAGACAGGAATTATTTCCTGAACTCCAGATAACTACAGCCCCAGAGCAAATCATTTACATTCAACGTAGCTCTCAGATAAAAATAAAATCTCTGAAGAGCATTCCATTAACTAATGGAACTAATTTTATCCTCGTGGCTAAATCTTCACGACAGTATCTCAGACATTCAAAATTTAAGGCGGGATTCTGAGGTAAATCTTATCTTCATCCTATTACACACTATATATGTTTATATTATATTACATGACATTATTAGCATTCTTCTAATAGATGCTGTAGAGATCTTATTTCCACACCACGAATTGGATTTGCTTCTTGAATCTGAATTGCATCTAAACATTAGATCTACCACTAAACTGTACCTAGAAACACAACAATCACTAAAAGTGCCACTCGAAACTAAAATAGAAGTAGTTAAGCCACTGAAGAATGAAGAATGTGATGAATGATGATCCAGAACGAAGCATTTCACGGTCTTTGAAAAACCAGCATTGTGTTGAGGTGTTAAATGAACAAAGTACACAACTGAGACCCACTGCAGTTCAAGCAGTATATTGTATTTCAAGTGAACTTACTTTCATCTGCTTCAGAATAGTAGTAACAAAAATAATTTAAACACACTATCAAAAAGAATTTCCACCACCAAGGTGAGTTGACAGCCGCCATTATGAGTTGCCATTATGAGTTTGCGTCGACTGACTCAGGTATCATGGGCTTTGAACTGAGCCGTGATTACGGATATAATATAAGGAAATTACAAAAAAAAAATTGCTATGAAATCAATATTTGTAATATTTCTTCCTCTTCCGTAATAGTTATCAAATTTCTGTAATGATTACGGATGGCCTGTAATAATAGACAGGTATGTGTGAGGTTGGAATGATAACAACCAAGACTGAGAAGCTTACGAGGATCAAAGACATTCTGGCTGGTGGTGCTGGCCGTGGCCACAGATAGAGGAACCAGGCCAGGAGCAGTGGAGGTCATGTCCGAGGCTGAGCTCAGGAGGCCTGAGGTAACAGGTGGGCTCAGAGGCTCTGGGTTCAGAAAGTACTGGGGGGGAGGGACGTTGAACTGGCTACTAGAGCTACCCCATGGCGCGTGTCTGGAAAAAAAATAAAATTCATTTCTGCATCATTAAATGGTTTGATAGCTGAGAAAGAAAAATGCATTCTTATAAAAGTACAGTGTAATCCGTTTATATCGACATGCTTTCAGAACTTGATATGATGTTGATTGGGGGTTGGATCTGTGCTAGCAATGCAAGGCACATGTGACACACTTACCGCGTCAGTCGGCCTACTATGTAATTGCTAGCCTAGCCTAGGGTAGGCCTAAACCTTATCAAGCACTGTGGTTGTACTGTGCTATTCTACACCGGCTAGATCTAGGCTGTTAGTGTTGAAATGTGAAAACTACATTTTTTTTTCCAATCTTATGCACGTGGGCTTTGCTGGGTACGCCAGTCGGCATGTCGATAAGGCGAAGTAGGTCAGAAAAAAGTCGATATAATAGAAATTGCTAGTAATGATAAAGAGGGAAAAATTCCAAAATTGGAAAACATGTCTATTTGTCAAAATGTCGATAAAGCGGCTGTCGATATAAGTGGATTATACTGTAGCTGATGTACAGAGCTCCATACGATGCAGATTGTTCTGTTCAATACAATTTCACAAGGTTTTACATTAATAATAATGATGTGTAAAGAGGAAGAAAATCAAACAATTTTTATCTTGTTCTTTGTCTTTTCACCTTTTCAATCTATCCTTCAAAATTTTTTAAAATATAATTCTTTCTGCTTTATTTGCGTTATGCTCACAGATGTGAAAAAGCATTTCTTTGCCTACAGTATTATAAAGGTATGATAACAAAATATTTGAACAGTATCAACAAAGATGCTACAAATGATAGAACGGCTTTCATGTACATCACCAGAGCACCATCAGCTGATTACTGTCAAAGTTCTCAGTGTTTTAAATTATGATTCACAGTCAATATGAGCTGGGGAATTTCTGTATTGCGCGCGCGTGCGTGTATGTGTATACGTACTGCATCATACTTGATGCTATGACTGAACAACGATAGGAGGGCAAAGAAAAGAAAAATAGTCATTTAAAAACAGTTGCAGATACGTAAACTTTACATTGAAGCATGTAGGGTAGCCTGCATTTGGTAGATAACTATGAAGAATGAGTAAAATTTCTATATAACAACAGCACTCTAAGAAAAATAAACCCATGAAGCAGTGTTATCAACCCCCCACCCTGCTAAGGACTGACCTGATGGGCATGGGTGCAGCAGGGTTGAGAGATGGAAGCATGGGGTTCTCTGGTGTGGCGGGAGCTGAACTGACTGGTGCCATCAGTGTAGACAGGCTGCCTCCACTGCCAGAGTTGATCAGCGGTCGATCAGACATGATGCTATCCAACAACTGGCTGATCATGGAGCCCTGAACATGGTTGCGTGAGGTCAGGCCTTGCTCTTCACGCACACCGAGCGAAGAAATGGGTCCCGAGCCCCAGCTCCCTAGGCCAATAGCTCCAGGCGGGGTAGCAGATGATAAGTCTTGCCCTGCAAGAGATGGGTTTCCTATTGCTGGAAACTGGGAGGCGTCTGGCATTGCCAGCGTACTGAACAAGGGCAGTTGTGGATGTGTAACAGAGGTTGATGAGGACGCAGCAGCAGTTGCAGTGGTGTTTGTAGCAGAAACTAGATCTGAGAAAAGCAGAAGTAAGGTTGTGTTAGTCGCATTAGATATGGAAAAACCTAAAACATTATCATTCAGATGGGACACTCTTGGTAACTAAAGAACAGAATTGCTGGTTAATAGAATTCATTATGGTATATCTGGATTATTATGATTAGATATGGGACAGTCTCAGTTAATATGATTAGAATGAATGAATGAGTTTTACACCCCTTTTCAACACATTTAAGGTTATATCAGAGGTGGGACCTATGTTTTAAATGTTCATCTCCGATAGGACGAGGCGACTCCACACGAGCCAGGGCCAGGGAAAACTGAAAAAAAAACTTGGGTGAACCTGGGGTCGAACCCGGGACTTTTCGCCTTCTGAGACGAGTGTCTTAACCACTACACCACAGAGACCATATGGGACAGTTTGGGTTACTATGATTTGATATGAGACAGTCTGGCTTAATATGATTAGATATGGGACAACTTGGGCTACTAAGATTAGATATGGGACAGTTTGGGTTACAATGATTAGATAATTAACAGTTTGGGTTATTATGATTGGATATGGATTAGTTTGGGTTACTATGATTAGATAAGGGACAGTTTGGGTTACTAATATTAGATATGGGACAAATTGGGTTACTATGATTAGATATGGGACAGTTTGGGTTACTAATATTAGATATGGGACAAATTGGGTTACAATGATTATATAAGGGAGTTAGTTTGGGTTACTAATATTAGATATGGGACAAATTGGGTTACTATGATCACATATAGGTCAGTTCGGGTTACTATGATTAAATATGGGACAGTTTGGGCTACTATCATGAAATTATATTATCATGATATATGGATAGTCTGGGTTATTAAAAAATTAATCATACATGTATTTTTACAGTCGTTTTCAACGATTTACAGAGCGGATTATTTAGCCTGAAATGTCACAAATTCCTATCCATAAAGTGCATAATTTCATATCCTGCCCTACCAATTTGTTCCAAGTTAGTTTAGGCCTTCAATCTTTGCCGCATCCCCTCAACTTCCAAGCTGGCACATTACCAGACCCAGTCATCGATTATCTTTCCTAAGTGCATGCCCCAACCACGCCCACCTAATATGACACAACTATCTTGCCTATCACAGCAATTCCTAGACATAGAGAACTTTATCCCTATTTGTGTTGTACCCCAGTGTTACCCCAACCATCCACCTAGCCATTATCATCTCTGTTCCATACTGCATATCTTTGAGAGCTTGTCTTAGAACATAGATTTCTTCACTCTAAGTCATTTTAATTCTCACACATATTAAATTTCATAAACTTTCCCATTGATTTTATCAGATTTTTTTTTTCTATGACCAAATGTAAGCAGTAATTCTCTGAACATAAATCACCCACTTCAAATTCTTGAGAAAACTGCAGCTCCTGCATCACATCCAACATATCTCCAAGATAGCAAAACTCCAATGCCCTTGCAAAGAAAGTCCCTTCATTTAATCTCTCCATCTTAATCACTGAACACGGATGGCGTGTATGCACCACAACATCTTCAGCACTAAAAGTTTGAGCTAAGAATTCAACTATTCAAATATTTACCCCACTGTACATCTTCTAAATCCAGTGCTGATCAATCTTACATGTAATTGCATTTTTTCTACGGACACCACAGCACCAATCACCTATCTCATCCAAATTACCGTCATTTCTAGCTCAAAACATATTGCACCCACAGTAAAAATAAAGTAATACACACACTCAGAGTAAGGGTGGGGACTGCTCAAGGCAAATTTCATAGCTGTACACCTATTACATTTAATGCAAAGCACTTCTGAAAAGTACGTCAAAATGGCCAGTCCTGAGTGCTATAAGGCTGGAATCATGGTCGACCTGAGTGAGTAACTAATAGGTGTAAAACACAGGATCGGATATGAAGCCACAGTTGAATACTGAAAAGGCTGCATGTGTTACCACAGATAGATCAAATAAATAGATAGAAAGATATATACACACAGTGGAGTCCGCCTAAAGTGAACACGCTTTATTTGAATAATCGGTTAAAGTGAACAATATTCTGTGGTCCCGATTGTAACGCTATTTGTTTAAATTTTAAAAAGTGGATACAATGAACTGATTTCAAGGGGAAATCGGATAAAGTAAACGCCCAAAATGAGTGAAAACGAAGAACAGGCCGACCGTGTCACGCTGTGAAAATTCCTTACCTCAGGCATTGACAATGATCGCAGTTAGACAGCTCGGCGTTGGTGATCAGAAAGAAAGGGCTCTACGTTAACTCGCCCACTGTGTTGTCCCCCACCACACCCTAACCTGTGATGCGTTCCATTTGCTTGCGCACATGCGGTGCACACCATCCCTGCCCACACATTCGCGCTATCCATAACAGCACTGTGACCTCTCCATCCCAGCATCGGAGAAGTGAGAGGCATGGTAGGCCTAACTAGACTAGACTAGGCTGGCCTATCACATGATGCGTTCTGCCTGTTCACTTAAAAAACTTCGTTCATTTGGCATTTTTTTTATTGTTTCTCTTGATTTTGGCCAAAATTTTGAAAATGGTTAGCCTGAACCTCGGTTAAAGCGAACACATTTTTCTGGTCCCAAAGAGTTCACATTATGCGGACTCCACTACATGAATATAGCGGCACCCGCTACAGCGGGACCATCCCTATTCGCAACTTTTTTTCGCGACTTTTGGCCAAATCACGACGAATCGCAACTTTTGTTGATTTTGCGATTTTTCGCAA